>VMDR010001254.1:0-137707 GCA_007922815.1 Macrotus californicus | reverse complement strand
GATTCCTTATAGACCCAGTTTGGTTCTTCTCCAGTGTCTCCTCTTGGAGTTGTACCTGATTTTATTACCAGTTTCCATCCGAATCCATTGGGGAACGGGCTGATTCTGCTTTTGTTTCTTGGCCAGGGACCTCTTGATCCTGAAAGTCTTGTGAGAAGACATGTGAACCTCGCGGACCACAATGGTGGAGAAAGAGAGATTGATTTCTTTATATAACATTTCTGAAATGACAAAATTGTAGAAACGGAGAACAGATTAATGGTGCCCTAGGTTAGGGGTGAAGAGGGAGGGCAAGGTAGGAGGGGTATGAAAGGACAATGAGTGGAGTCTCTTTGCTCACAGAGTTCTTTATCTTGGCTGTGTGGTGGGTACTTGACCCCACCTACGTGATGAAATTTCATAGGACCAAAGAGATACGCGCACACGAGTGAAGCTGGGGAAGTCTGAATAAGATTGGTGCCAATGCCGGTCCCTTGGTTTCGCCGTCGTACTGTACTTTTGCGAGATGTTACTGTTGAGAGATCTGGGCACGTGGAATTGTCTCTGTATTATCCCTTACGAGAGCATGTAAATTTACAGTTATCTCGAAATAAAAAAGTTTAATTAAAAAAAAAAAGTCTTTGTACAGAATGTTCATAGCATCCCTACTGAGGATAGGGGAGCATGGGATGTAACCTAAGTACCCACAACAGGGGTCAGACACAGCCCTGAGGGGCTGACTCCAGGAGCGTCATCCAGCTCTGAATGATGACACGCGTGTGGACTGGGTAAGCAAAGCTGAATTTATGTGAAGTGAAACAGCAGTTGGCTCCACAGCAGCTTGTCTCTGAGCTGTTCTGTGGAAAGCGCGGCTATCCATTGACAGAGAATAATTTGAAAGTTTGGAGATGATGTAGATTCAAGCTCATTGGATTCTCCCATCTCTTTCTTTTAAAATATTACTTTCATTTCAAATAAAATAAATAAATAAAATCCCGACCTTTGCCAGCCTCTAGGAGCTGGCTTCTCCTTGCATCTCCAGCAGGTGGCAGAGGTATTCCAAGGATGGTCCCAACGACCCAGTTTCTCTCGGATGGGCCTGCAGCTTCCAACAGCAGGTGGGGCTCCAGTATCAATCCCATCAGCTCAAGGACCACAGGCATCAGAACAGGCCCTCTCTGCAGTCCAGCCCAAAAAGGTAAGTTGTCCGGCCACAGCAGGGTTAACGGTCCACATTCCAGAGCAAGGGAAGAGGAGGCTAGAGGGTCACAGACGGGGGAGGGGGCGTGAAGGACCAGCTTCTCACAACACACAGGCTCTGCTGGGAGAGATAGATCACCCCCAACAATGGCCACAGCTGTTTTTGTCTGCCCCGAAGGAAAGACGAAGGAAGCAGGCATCAGAGAGGGCCCTTCCTGCAGGGGTTTCTGTCTGGCTTGTAAAACTGTCAGAGCAGCTGCATTCATGTGTTGAGTGATGGATGATGGAAAGAAGGAGGGACAGACGGCCGCAGATGGACACAGCGACTTACAAGTCGAGACAGGTGGCAGAAGCCTCGTAGAGGCTCTGCAGGTGGGGCCCGCTGATTCATTGCCCAGTGAAAATACCAAGGGGACCTGGGCCACAGCCCTCTTCCCAGTCTGCTCCAGGGCCAGGAGTGGCTGCTGCCTCCTCCATCCACCTGCAATGAAAGCTTCCGCTGGCCCTCCTTCCTTTTCGTGCACCTCAGGTGTGAACCTTCTTCCCCCACCCTCTGCCCCTCCTAGGCCCCTCCTTCTGCTCCAGGGCTGAGGTAGCAATTCCTTTTGCTTTCTTTGTGGCTGGCTGGACCAGGGATGGCTTCATGGAATGCACCCCGTGGTATGCAGCCAGAAGATTCTCCATCTAGGACTCAAAGCCGGTTTTTAAAAATGTAATGGGTTAGGAGACCAGGCCAAAAAACAGTCAGCACTAAAAATGTTGGCCTTGGCATTTGTAAGAAAAAGGATTTTGTGCTTTCCGCTCGTACCCACAGCCTGACCAGGGAAATGACTGCCTTTAGGATATCAGCCTGCAAGCCACACTGAGTGTCCTGGCCAAAAAGTACTTGTCACCACGAGCAGGATATCTGAGGGGCACGAGCTGAGGTTTCCTCCTTGAGTTCCATCACCAGAGCCTGTTAACTTGCTAATCCTGGCCTGGTAGCCAGAATCCCCGCCCCCCTGCCCAAGCTGGTGGTCCCGTTTTCTCTCTCACCGTCCAGAGGTGCCAAGAGGGGCTTTCTTGGCCAGGATAATCAAGGCTGAGCCTCAGGGAATTGGGACCAATGCGATTTCTTAAAAAGCATCCTTCTGCCTCTGTCTGGGTCTGTGGGGGCCACATTGACACCTGTAGGGCCATTTGTTGGGGTGACAAATGAACTTGGCCTGAGACATGGCGTCGGCAGGGCTCAGCCCTATGGAGGACTCAGAGCTGCAGCTTCCTTTGTTAAGCTGGTCCAAAGTTTGCTTTGAGAAAGCGCGAGGGGCCCAGGGAGGTAGAGATTAAGATCCAGGGCTCGTTTTGATATCTGGAAACCACAGCCGCCCGCACAGGGGAAGTGCTGGAGAGCGGGCTTGCCTCACACGCCCCTCTCCCTGGGTCACCTGGGAGCGCTGGCAGCAATGTGGGAGTTTGCTGTGCTGGAGGAGACCAGACGTCTTTGGAGAGGGCTCACTCTGAGCACACCCTGTTCCCTCCCCCTGGGCTGAGGGAAGCATGGGACCAGCCCTGCCCCAGCCTGTCATTGGCTGGCACGAGGCAGAGGGGGCTTTAAAAAGGCCAACGAGTCTGGGCTGGGGACTGGAGCCTGTGCTACTGGAAGGCCAGGTGCCCTCCTCCAGCTGGCACCATGCAGCTCTCTCTTGCCCTGTGTCTTGCCTGCCTGTTGGTGCATGCAACTTTCCGTACGGTGGAGACCCAGGGGTGGCAGCCCTTCAAGAACGATGCCACAGAGATCATCCCTGAGCTGAGCGAGTACCCTGAGCCCCCACCAGAGCCGGAGAACAACAAGACCATGAATCGGGCGGAGAACGGTGGGAGGCCTCCCCACCACCCCTTTGAGACCAAAGGTATGGGGTGGAAGAGAGTACTTTTAGTGTAAGGGTCCTCTGGTGGGTGGGTTCCCTTTGGGACATGTTGAAGATCGGTGTAGACCCTCAGGCACTGCCAGCAAAAGGTGGAGGGACCGTTCTGCCTGGATGCAGGAGAAGAATGGCATGCTAGTGTGGCCCTGGCATCTCAGAGCAGGGACTTGAGGTTGGCAGAGAGCCGGGGGCAGGATGGAGGGGTGGGATGCTGCATTGGGACAGGCTCAGGGTCAGGAAAGAAGGTTCCCAGGAATCCCTTCCGGAGAGTTCAGGAGCCAATTTCAGCTGCCAGCACCATGGGGGCGGGGAGCGTCCCATCTGTGAGCGCCTGCTGGGTGCCAGATGCTCTACATGGGCTGTACATGTCCTATACCCCAGGGACCTACCATGTGGGAGCCCCATGAGGTGAACTCCCAGTTTGAAGGTGAAGAAATGGAGGTTCCAGAAGTTAAGTCATCTGGTAGTAAATAGAAGAACTGAGATTTGAGCCCAGTTTGATCCAATTCCCAGACAGCCCTGCTGGGGGATTATGAGTGGGGTCTTGGGGACCAACAGCCAGAGCAAACCCTCCCAAGACAGTAGGAAAAGGGATGGCAGAGAAGCACCCCATCAGCACCCCCTGCCCGTGGTCTTGAATGGGAGTGTAGGCACAGTCCCAGCCCCTGCCGTGGGTGGTCGCTGGGCCGAGGTCCTGGAGGGCAGGCAGCATCCTCTGTGCAGAGATGTCTGCTGAGTCCGGCATCCATCCTGGGTCCCCACCTCAGACCGAGCTGAGCCTTGTTCCTGGGGAGGGAGCCTGACCCCGGTGAAAAGTCGGTGGCCCAATGGAGGGCACACCTGGGGTCCTGGTCAGGTCTGCACAGAGAAGCCTGGGGGCAGTGTGCACAGCTGGCTCTGCAGCTGGCAGGAATGGCTGGGGGCAGGGGCTGGGATGACACTTCAGAGTATGGGCGTCCTTGCCCTCTGGCCGTTGTCCAGGTGGGAGAGGAGCCCACTGCCCAGTCTCCTGCATCCCATCCCTCCCTGCCTCACAAGCGGCTGGGAACATGGGTCTTTGCAAAGGGCAACTCCAGAGGACGCTGAGGGGACCCTGGAGGGCAGACATGCCCTGCTCCCACTACTGCCCAGGAAAAGTCAACTAAGCTCAAGGGATGGGTCATAGGGGACTCAGGTATGAGGTGTCTGCTTCCCTGGGCTCCCACGGGAGACCACAAGCCCTGAGGAAGTCACTTGCTCAAAACAAAGTCACCCTCTGCAGAGGAAGTACCTGACCTTGGGGCACTATTCTTGGAAAGCCCCAAAGCCTCCTTCCCTGGGCAAATAAACCACCCCCACACACCACCCCTGCAGCCTAGGAGCAGGAGCAAGATGCCAAACCAACCCAGAAACCAGGCCAGCCACGAGAGGAAGGCAAACCCCACACTTCCCCTGCTGGGTTTGCCCTCCAGTGCCAGGGGTGGCTGCCTGACCTTCTCTGCCCTCTCTCTGGTTTGGGTCTTAGGACTGTTTTTCATCCCTTTGTGCCATATAGGAATGGTCCCCATGAGACTCCTGGGCGTGGACAGGTGCTCACATGAGGACCAGCTGTTTCAAAAGCTCCCACCCGTTTAACCCACAGTAGGAGACACCATCAAGGTGACTTCAGGGGACCAGGGCACCGAGTCAGGCCTCAGAGCCCAATCTCCCCCAACCCAGGAAGCAAGCCTGTGCCACCATTAGGTGTCCATTCAAATGGCACAAAGCAGAGCCGTGGCCAGCAGAGTGCCTGGTACACAGCAGGCACTTACTAAATGTTTGTGGCAGCTGAACTTGTAGGTCTTCAGTCTGATCTTGGTCCCCCTCTGGTAGGGAAGTACTATGGTAAGAGACAGGCCTCTGTCCCCCAACCCCAAGCGCCCAGCCCAGCGTGGGCACACAGCTTCCACCCACGTGGGAGCCGAGCGGAGCTGGGACCCTGGGGAAGTAGAGTCGGGGGTCCAGCTCTTCCTCTTGGGAGCGAGCTTTTTCCTCTCCGGGCCTCAGTTGCCCTCAGTGATAATGAGGGGGTTGGACACGCTGCCTTTGCTCCCTTTCAAGTCTAACGACTTCTCCTCCTCTCTACCTCCCCTGCCATCTCTCTCCTCCCAAGCAGCTGCCCTGATTTATTACCTTCAATTTAACCCTATTCCTTTCTCCATCCCCTCACCGCCCCTCCTAAGTAGCTGGAAAAGGAATTTGGGATCAGCCAGAGCCATGCAAATTGTGTGGCTAGTATCATCCTTGCCATGGCCAGCGACCCTGTGGCACAGGTGTGACTTAAGTTTGGCAAAGAGGTCCCCTTGAAGGGAACTAATAATAACACATAATAACAGCCAAGGCTTCCAGATCTTACTGTATGTTCGGTGGTGTTCCCTGCATTCTACATGGAATGGGTTGACTCACTGAATCCTCGGGACAATCCATTTTACGGATAGGAAGCACAGAGAAGTTAAGTAGCTTGCCCAAGATCACACACGGATGCAACTGGTATTTGAATCGCAGCAAAACAAACAGAGCACACACGTGCGCGCACACACCTTGGCTCCAAAGTTTTAGGGGGAGATCGTTCCAACAGTTGGCCGCTTCTCATAATAGATGCCCGTGGGCAAAAGGCAAAAGCCCCTGGAGAGAGGTAGCTTTGGGAAAGGCAGGGTAGTGTGGAGGGAGTCGCCCCCCTCCACCCGCCCCACACCGGGCTGGCCGGGGGCAGGAGGGGTGGTTGGGCCAGGCTGCCGCCCTCATGCGCGCCTCTCTCCGCAGACGTGTCAGAATACAGCTGCCGGGAGCTGCACTTCACCCGCTACGTGACCGACGGGCCCTGCCGCAGCGCCAAGCCCATCACCGAGCTGGTGTGCTCCGGCCAGTGCGGCCCTGCGCACCTGCTGCCCAACGCTATCGGCCGGGGCAAGTGGTGGCGCCCGAACGGGCCCGACTTCCGCTGCATCCCTGACCGTTACCGTGCGCAGCGGGTGCAGCTGCTGTGTCCCGGCGGCGCGGCGCCGCGCGCGCGCAAGGTGCGCCTGGTGGCCTCGTGCAAGTGCAAGCGCCTCACTCGCTACCACAACCAGTCGGAGCTCAAGGACTTCGGGCCCGAGGCCGCGCGGCCGCAGAAGGGCCGAAAGCCGCGGCCCCGCGCCCGGGGCGCCAAAGCCAACCAGGCCGAGCTGGAGAACGCCTATTAGAGCCACCCGCCCACCGCGCCTCCCCAGCGGGCGCCTCTGAACCGGGAGCCCCAGGTTTCTGCCCTGTGCACGCGGTTTGATTGTTTGTATTTCATTTTAAATGCCTGCAACCTAGGGCAGGGGGCTCCGACCTGCCTGGCTTCGCAGGAAGTAGCCAGGTCCTGCGGATCCCGGGTGCCAGCAAAGCCCCTCTCTCCCCACCCGCCGCCGAGGGTTCCCGCAGGGGAGGGGAGGGAGCAGAGAGTCACAGACACTGAGCCATGCAGCCCCGCCCACTGGGGCCGCCTACTTCTGCAGGTCCCACTTCAGAGCAGCGAGGAAAGGAAGCATTTTACCGCCTCCGGGGTCTTAGCGAGCAGTGGGGAGTGAGAAGTCTGGGGACTGCTTATGAAAGTTCGATGACATCCCCGTCCACCTCTCCGCCTGTCGTAAAAACCTAGTGCCGCGCTGTGCCCAGAGCACAGGACTTGAGTCCGCAGATAGGGTTTCTAGTCCTAGCTCTTCCACTAACTTGCCGAGTGACCTTGGACTACGTACGCTCTTCTCCTTCTGGCCCTTGACTTTCTATTTGTAAAGCGCGGGTGGGGGTGGGATGAGAATCTGAAGGCATCTACTGTCCTGTGATTCCGAGGGCTTGGGGTGCCTTTTGAATGGGCAGAGAGAGAGCAGTTGGATTGACTCACTGCCAGGGTGGTGCCCAGAATTCGGAGTTGTAATCCTCTGATCTGACAGCCAAAGGTGAAAACCAAGCGGGGACAAAGAAGAGTCCATCTGTGGCTGACACACTCCTGAAAGGTGCAGAGTTGTTTCCCAGCCCGGCCTCCCCAGATGTCTGGCTACCTCCACCCCTCCCTCTCAAAGGATGTAGACACACCATCAACTGGGGTAGAGAAGGAGAAGGTCCCAAGGATGGTGAGAGGGACAGAAGTGATGCCCCACCCCCATTCCCAAAAAGCAACACCCCCCCCCATGGCCATATTTTAAGCCCCTTTTGCAGAAAAGCTCAAGGTCCCAGGACACTGGGTTTGCAGGCCCAAGGGAGCAGCCACCCCCCTTTCAAAGGCCAGCAGATTCCTTCAGGGTAACTTCCTCCTGCCTACCCCTCCCAGGCACATTTCTGTCTCGAAAATTGCTTTTTGATGATGTTACACGTGATGGCATACCTTACATGAAAATAATATCACGGGGGGGGGGCAATTATAAGTGCTGTATATATGCTGAGAAGCCGCAAAGCCTAATAGCTGCCATCCAAAAACCTTTTTGAAAATCATTTCCAGTCACCTCTTACTTTCTGTGTAGTTTCTAATTGTTAAAAAAGATTTAAAAAAAGAAGAAGCGCCATGTGAAAGCCTGCTGGGCTGGTCGACTTTTGCAATCTTTCCTGTGGAATTCGTCCCACATGAAAGATGGAAAGTTGTGGTTTTTTTAAAAAGAGTTAAGTTACGTATTTATTTTCTCACTTAAGTTATTTATGGCAAAGTTTTTCTTGTAGAGAATGACAACATTAATATTGCTTTATGAAGTACCAGTCTGTTTTTTCAGAATCCAGAGGCATCGTTAATAAAGACAACGAGTCACTATGGAGAGGCTGTGGTCTCAGTTTGTCAACCGCACACAGTCATTTCTGTCAAAATTAGCATGGTCACTGTGACACCTTGGTCTGTGCTATGGTGGCCCTCATGGCAATTATGTCCTTCCCATGAAAAGTCACGTTCGCCCCTCCCTTTGCAAACCTGGATCTCATTCCTTCACTCCGGCCGTCGGACTAACCTCAGCCCATTCCCCCTCGACCAGCCTGCCCTTCACACTGTTCCAAAAACACTGTTCTCATCATGTCACAGCCTTGCTCAAGGTCCCTTCACAGCTCCTCCTTGCCCAGGGTCAAGTTCAGGCTTCTAAGTTTGACATATAAGGCTTCCACCCACTTGATTCCCATCCTGCACTCCATCAACCTTCCTTAACGGCTCCTAGCGGCCACGGGCATTCTGATGATGGCTGCCTCCTTGGTTTGCCACCCCCTGCCCCCAATAGCTCCTGCTCTTCCTTCAGGGTTCCTATTCCTTGTCATCTCTTCCCTGAACCTTCCAGCGATATTCCAGTTCCCACCGATCCCTCTCTCCTCAGATGTCCAGCCCCTTTTGTCCACACCTCTCCTTTAGCTCCTGAGTTTGTCTTTCATTCGACCTTCATTCCTGGACCACCTGTCTCATCTGGCCATGCCCTGCTTGGTACAGGGATAGACCCAAAGCCAAGTACCATTCAGGACCAGCTCACAGGGAGCTCGGCCAAGCGTCTTCCCAAACGTGAGTCTTATGCCTCTCTGGTGAAAGGGACAATGTCTTGCTCTTCTCTCAGAGTGTCAGACGCTGGCTAGACTCAAGAAATACTCCTCAGTTACCTTAAGGAGGGAAGATCAACTGCAAAGTTTTAAGTCAAGTCCAGCCCATCTTGGGGTAACCCTACCCCAAGAGCCTTCCTTACGGCCCCCTCCCAAAGTAAGCTCAGGTCGTCCCTGGTGACTTTAGCTCCCGTCAAACCCCCCTAAATCCATCAGCATCGCCAACAAGCCTGCGTTCGCTGTCAGTGTGTTTCTGCCTCCAGGCCGCAGGAGGCCTCGGTGAGACCCTGCAGGGACGCTGTGCAGTGCGAGAAGAGCACCAGAGCCCAGCACCCAGGCAGGTGATGCGGACATTTTCCAGTTCCCAGAGGTAAGGCGCTTCCGTGGGTGAAACACGAGCTCTGGAGCCAGGTTTGAGTTTGAATCTGAGGAAATGGAGGCACCAAGGGGTTATGTGTTTTGCCCACAGCTGGATGTGAGCTTGGTTCCCCACCCCCGACGACACTCACTCGAGTTGCTGGTGGGCACGTGGGCGCGTGATTGGGTCACGTTGTTTTGTACAAAGTGTTATGGAACCAAAGACAGGAGTGATTGGCTCTGTGGTGGGGACAAGGGATAAAGGTTAGGGAAAGCCTCACAGAGGTGGGTGCTGCTTGGAGGTTCACAGGTGGAGAAGGGGGCACAGACACTCTAGGCGGAAGGCACGGCTCAAGCACAGGCCCCGGGGGGTGGAGGAGGTAGGGCTGTTCACGGTGGGCAAGACGCGATCCACCACTCCTCAGTGTGTGCTGAGCCCTTACCCTGAGCCAGGCAGTGCTGGGCACCAGGAATCCCACACGATGCCTCACACCAGGTACACCTGGGGTCTGCTTTTGGGGACCCGGAGATCCAGAAGGGATCAGCCCAGGCTACAATCCCATTACCACGAGGAGAAAAAAAACCCAAAGGCTAAATTGTAGGTCGGACTAGGGGTTATTTTTGGAAAGTTATATTCTACCTACATGGGGTCTATGAGCCTGGCGCCGATCAGAAACGGAAAGGACAACAGACTCAGCTGAGAGGGGCGGGGTTCTGCTGCGGGAGCACTTGTTCTGGGGGTGCAGCCAGACGTGGGGCTGTATTAATAGTCTGAGAGTCAGACAGAGGGATGGAGGGAGATCGGTCTCTCTCTCTCACACACACACTCACATACACACTTGTCCCCGGGGCTCTACCTATGTTCCAAGTACAAATCAGGCCACCTTTGCACAAGGAGGCAGAGCAAAAGGAACTCGAGGAAGCCACAGGAACCTGTTTCCTCGAAGCAGGCGGGACTTGGGCAGCTGGAGAGGATGGAGAGCTTGCAAAGCCACGTGCGTGTGAGCCGAGCTCACAGTCACAGCAACAGGAAGCTGGTGCCTACCCCACACCTGTCTGCCTCCCGCAGACACCCCACCACACAGGCCTGCCCTAGCTCCCGATCTCTGGTTCCAGCTCTGGGGTCTGCATGGTCCTTCCTGCCCCGCCCGCCTCGTTCCTGGGGTGCAGCCTCTGTCTTCTCTCTTGTCTCTGGGAAGGCACAGGCTCCGGTCTCTGACAGCACTGGCCAATAGCTGAAGTTCCTGTCATGGCTCGGGGGCAGGAGGCTGGGGGACTGTCACTCTGAAGTGAGTGTGACCGTGCACCAGGTTTGCCTAGGCATTGACGTCTATGGGCCCAGCGTAATTATTAACAGCTCCCACTTTTACTCTTAAAAATGTCCCAGTTTGGGCAATAAATTATATGGTGCTTTGCTAGTAAGAGATGCAACTCTCTCGGGAATGACTGGGGCCCGATTGCCCATTTCCAATGCCGGTCGTTCTGTCTGGGATGCTTCCTACATGCCTAATTAAGCCCATCCTTCAGGTCTCGGACAAACGTCGCTTTTCCTGATCAGTGGGGTCAGTCCAAATCCCTTTGCCTTCACTTTCCTAAGCAAAGCTCCCTTCCTTCAGAGAACTTATCTCAGGAGTTAGGTAATCATAGACTTGTTCATGTAAGTACCTGATTGATCTTTCTTTCCTCCTAGATGATAAGACCCAGCAAAGCAGGACTCTTGTCTGTCGTTGCCCACAGGATACCCCCAGTACCCAGCGCACAGCAGGTGCCTCTCATGCACTGTGGTCGTATAGTGTTGCTTACCGTGTCTGGGCTCTCTTCTCTCGTGGGATTAGTGGGTGGAACGGACGGGGATGTCTGGGTGATGGTGGAAGGCGGGGAGGGAGGAGCTGACATCTGTGGAAAGAAGCTGTTTGCCCGCATCAGTTTCTGCTGGGTCCCCGAGGGTAAGACACAGTTCCTACCCTCTAGCGGTTTATAATCCTGCTGGGAAAATGAGGGCATGAGATGCCTCTGTGGAGTAGATATGATCATTTGCCACCAGCGTGTTGGAGGTCCGAAGGGTTGGGGGGCTTCAGAGGAGCGAGACAGGGGTGGGGTCCTGCTGAGCGGCCAGGATGCAGAGGGGCAAGGAGAAGAGGCCGTGAAAGGGAGGGATCGGGTGGGGGGACGCTGGCATGGGACTTGGCACGCAGTGAGTGTTCCCTAGTCGAGTTTATTACACAGGGAAGCAGCGGAAGTCAGAAAGGAGAGGGGGTGGTGCGGTGGGGTAGAGTTGGATATCATGGCTCCTGGCAGGAAAGAGGAAGCCTGGAGTGAAAAGGAAGGAGGGGCTTGAGTCCCCATAATGGTGGCAAGGGCTCCCGTGGGAAAGAAGAATCTGGGTCGTGGGTACTGAAAGGTGCCTTGAATGACAGTCTGTTCTCCTCTTTGAAGACTGAGCCCTGCCTTTTTTACAGCCTTACCCCACCCCCTGATTCCCAATTTCCCTACAGCCATCTAGGGTGCCAGAGCTTGGGTCCTATGCACCAGAGCTGGCCATGGGCAGCTGCAGGTGGAAGGCAGGTACCCAGGAGGGAGAGCAGGAAAGGGAGATGGAAGGAAAGGAGGCCAAACAACCCTCATCTTCCCGACAACTTCCTGAGGGCTGACCCTGCCCACAGGCTTCAGGTGGAGGCAGGAAAGATGGACTGGAGAGGAAGGAGGGGAAAGAGAGGATGGACTGGGGAAGAGGAGAAGGGTAAGCATTCACCATTCCACTAAAATTGGCTGAGTGCCAGCTATGGGCCAGGCACCACCCAAGACTCCAAGAATGTGGTTGTGGTTATGGAGCCTCACGTAGCTCGTGGTCTGTGCCCACAGGGAAATGGGGGCCAGACAGATGACAAAGAAATGTAGAGCGTGACACCCAGGAATGCAAAGCTCTGTAACACAAAATAAAGCTGGCGAGCAGACAGAGCCAGGCCCGGCCTCTCTGAGGAAGTGGCATTTAAGCTGAGACCTACATGCTGTGAGGGCCTGGGGGAGGCATGTGCCAGGAGGGGCAATAGCAAGTGCAAAGGCCCGGAGAGATGCATGGTGGGGCTGAGGAACACCACTAATTGCCTTGGGTGTCTTTCAGGCATCTTCATGCCAAGGCTGCTAACCCCACATCTGGAAGTCAGCATCGTAATTATAATTATAGCGGGGAGGTGTGTGTAAAAGAGTGTCTTTTTGTTCTCCTGGCTCTGCATGTTAAAGAACACAGGGCCCCCAGGGAAGAATACTTTGCATGTTATTAATTATGTAGCTATGTATGCCTTTGTTCTTAAAGTACACGATAGGTTTGCTTAGGTAAGGCTGTGGGCATTGGACAGGGGCATTCTTCCTAGGACACACATACGTTATGAGATTTGTATGTAACTGCAGAGAAGTAGACAGTTTTCCTTTGCTGGGTGCCCCCAGAATCCAGGCTGGGGTAAGACGCAGGGATTAGCTCCATCCAGGATGTGCTGGTGCTCCTTCCGGCAGCAGCTCCAGCCCAGACACACAGATATGTGTCAAGGTGTACATGTTTATTCTGTGGGTCAGGGGAGTGAGATCTGAAGGGTAAGAGAGAGTCTAGACTTCCTTCTGGAAAGATCTGTTTTTACTTCTCTGGAGTGTACGAGAACGTTCCCTTCTGTGCTTGCGCTCCAGTCACAGCATCCGCTGCAAAACCCCAAACATTCCCCAGTGTTCGGAACGCCTCCTGTTTCTGCCCCTTGGTTAGCAGGCGTCTAAGAATGGTATTGGCATCCGGGGACCACGAACAAGGCTGCGACCTAGAAGTCAAGTCAGATCAGAAAGGTGGCCAGTTCTGGGCCAAAGGCTCCCTCATCCAGGGACACCAAACAAGAGGCCAGGACGGCACCTCAGCTCTGCACAGAGGCCAAAAGCAGCCCCCAAAGGCGGGGCATTGTCTGTATGCATTGCCCTCTGGGGGCCACCTACCACCTGCCTCCAACTCTGCCCTGTCCAGGAGGAGCTGTGTGTGGTGGGGGGTGGTGGGGGGAGATAGGGGCCAGCTCAGGGCTCCTTGGGGCAGTCTCCTCCCTTCCATCTACTACAGCACTACTGGATGGACCTTCCTCTGGGTTTTTTTTAAAAGTCTAAAAATTTTTAAATGCAGGAAATTTAATGTTTTAGCATTTTTGCTCCATTATTTCCTTTTAAATATAAAAGAAATAGAACATTATAGATAAAATTCTTTTTGTATTTCTCCCCTTCCCCTTGCCTTTCCTTTCCTCTCCAGAAGCAACAATCCATGTTTCTACATATATGTTATTTGTAACTGATATACACACGTGTGGTTTTAAATTCACATACGCTTTATCATACTACACATATTCCGCAACTCACCTTTGCTTACTCAAAGTCGTGTCTTTAAGATCTAGCCATGTTGGGTTATTTTTAACTATTGAACTCGATGACATTTTATCAGGATACCCTTACTTACAGATCCGTCTTTCTGCTGGTGGACATTTAGCTTCCCATGTCTCATTATCACCAGCAATGCTATAAGGAAGTTTCCTGCATTAGCTCTTAATATGATATATGGTAGAGTTTCTTTAAGACAGAAAGGGGTGAATATTCTAATACAGAAAAACTAATCACATCACTTCCCTGCTCAAAATACCTCCGTGGCTCTCTATCACCTACAGGATCATAAACTCGTTTGTTTACAAGGATGTAATCTGGTTTCTGCCAGGTCTACATTCAACCGGTGGCCTCTTTAGCATGTTACTCTCTACAGCATTGTATTTCTTTTAATTCTGGAAAAGTTTCCAGACAGTTTCAAGCTTCTGTGCTTTTGTGCATTCTGTTTCGTCTGCCTGGTACACCCTCCTCGTCTTCTTTGGTCTGGAAAGTCCTCTGCGTCTTCAAGTCTCACCTCAAACACTGCCCCTCCCATGGGAGCAGACCGCTGAACCCTGTACAGGTGGCATTGCAGGGACGGCCGGAGCGACGCCCTCCCCACTGGACTGTGAGTCTATTGAGGGCGAGGCCCCAGCCTTTGCATATCTGCAGCCCCAGTGCCTTTGCACAGGCTTGGCCAGAGTCGGTGAGCAATAACTACTTGCTGAATTAGTGGGTGCTTGGCTGGCAGGGAACGATTTGAGCAGCAGGAATGAGAGGTCCGGCTTCTTTCTAGCTCGGTAGCAGGCAAGAGCTCTGGGATGTTTTCAACAGCATTTCTTTCATTCGAGTCCCTCTGTCGCTTTGCAACGGTGTTGGGGGGAGAGGGACCCCTGCCAAGAAACCAGGTCCATGGTTGTTTACCCAGAACATTATCAAGCACCCAAATTACAGATACCTCTATCACTTGGCCACCAATTTGGTGTTGTGGTGTTAGGTTATTTCTATGTCTGAAGAAAACAGCTCAGCTCTGACTAAAGAAATAAATGATATCATTTTTCATTCAGGCAACCAGATTCCTCGGTACAAAGGGCTCCCTGGGGAGGGACGCTGGGACAGCGTGGCTCCTCTGAGGCTATTTACATCTGTCAGCTTCTCTAATCTCTGGCCTTCCTTCCTCCCTGCCTGTTTCCTTCCCCTCACCCAGAGGCCCTCTCAACCCTGTACTTGCAGGGAGGGTGGTGGAGCCGCCGGCCTCACGGCCTCACGTATGTGCTGGGGGTGTGTGGGGGTGAGGTTTTGGCTCGGTGGCGTGGGTTTTTTTTTCCTTTTCTTTTTTCTTAGAAACCAGCCTCAATTTAAGATAATGACTCTCCTCGTTGGCCAATGATCGCTATTTGTAGGGACTTATTTTTCCCTGGATAATTTGGCTAAGACAAGTTGGACCTAAAAGGGAACATTTTCTAAAAATGTGGCTAGACAGTTTGCAGGGCGTCAAGGGCCATTTTCTGGGTCACCTGTTCCATGAGAGCCTGGGTGTCACCTGTTCCTTGGGTACTGGGGTGCCCGCTCTTCTTAAAGGAGAGCTGGAGATGGAGACAGACTCCAACAGAGCCTTTTATGGACAGATGTAGCCAGGCCAGCTCCTTAAAATGTCACTGAAACCTGGGGTGGCAAGGGCCCTTGGGGAATATTCGGCCCAGACTTTGCCAAAATATCTCAGTTTCTGCACAGCCTCCACCTCCTCTCCAGCCTGGTCTCCCATCCGTGCGTTCCCCACACCCACCCTGGCTCTGGCTCCCCCTTCACCCACGCTGCCTGTTTTGTAGTTCCTCGAAAGCATAGGCTCGTCACTTACAGCAATACTGTTCCCTCTGCCTGGAACGCTCTTCCTGAATTCTCCGCCTTCCAATCTCAGCTCAAATGTCACCTGTTCGGAAGCTTCCCATGACCACCCCATCAGAAACAGGACCCCGCTATTCTCTTTCCCAACCCTTGTCAGGGTTTGTCACTTTGGTGTCACCTCACGTCTGCTCCTGCTGCCCACTCATAAGCACAATTCGTCAGGGACCGAGCTGGCCACCCCTGCCCCCTATCCCTGCCTATGTGCCTTAGCTCGGCCCCAGGCTAGACCTGATCCGACTTCCCAGCTTTCCAGCTTCTTCTCTTCCCATTGCCTGGAAACCTCCTAGGTGCCTCTCTGGGCAGCTCTCAGTTTGCCCAAGTCCCATGTCCTCTCCTACCTCCAACCTTTATGCAACTGGGCCCTTCCTAAAAGCCTTTCCTGCCTCACCTGTTACTCTTGCCTTGGCTCACATCACTTCCTCCTGGAAGCCCCCTCTGAGTCTCCCTCTGGCCTGCACGAGGACCCTTCCCAGTAATCTCACGGGAAATCGTTGTGTCCCTCACGTTGCCCTTGGCATAGTGCCCTTTAATTGTCAGTTTGCTCTCTCTATTTCCTCTGTTGGAAGCCTGGGGGCTTCATGAGGACAGGGACTGGCTGTCACACTCAGAGTTGGAGAGAAGACCCTGATTTGAAAATCCTGGGATGTAGACATTCAGGAGAAGCCGGACTGGAAGGATATTGGATCAAACCCGCTGCACTTTGGGGTCCAAGCCAGGAGGACTGAATCCTGGCTGCGTTCTAGAAGTAGGCACCATAGAAAAGTCCTCAGACTTCCAGAGAGCACCCGAAGCCTGAAGAAGCCCCTCTACAGAAGGGCAGGACCCATCTTCTCCTCCTGTTGGCAGGCGGCCTAAGGGAGGGCACAGCTCTCCTAACATGTGGGTCGGGGAGGACTGCTCCTTCTCCAGCCCTCCTGGCTATTGTGAGGTCTACCCCAAGTGAGCCACTTGTGTGTGTGTGTGTGCGCACGTGTGTTGGGGAAGATGCTCACGGGCAAGGTTTTCCCTGCTCTTCAAAGAGAGACCCGTCATAAGGACCAGATTGGTCAGGGTCTAGCCAGGAAGCAGTGCCTATGGAAATGGGGGTTTACTATAGGCATTACATGCTCCCAGTGAAGGAGGGGCTGGGGAAATGGCATTCTGAAAGGGGAGTGGATCGTCAGAGAAAGTGCTGCTAACCAGTCTTGCCATGGGCAACAAGTCAGAATTGCAGAGACCTTTGAGATACCAAGTGTATCTGGCCACCCAAGGCGGCTGTGGAGAGCCATTGCTCAGCAAGGCCAACGGGCCAGACACCTCTGCCTCTGTCCATCACAGCGTCTGACAGCTACAGCCCTCTGGAGAGTCATGGGGTCTCTGCATCTTCCAAGCCTCCTGCAGATTTCTCTTTGGACCAACCCTACCCCAAACCCATTTGGAAAAGGGGATTCTGAAAAGCGTTATTCCCAGATTTACTAAGTTGAAATAACACAGACCAGCAGGGGGTGTTGCCCCCACTCATTTCTTCAGCCTCCGCTCCTCCCCCATCTATTTATTCTCCCCATGTGACTGGCCCGTGCTGTGCCCTCCATCCGGAATGTCCTTGCTCCCTTATTTAGCTGGTCAACTCTACTTTGACTTCAGGATCCTGCCCCGGAGACTTTCTCCCTGAGAAATCTTTCCTCTCTGAGAGTCCGCTCTCCTCTGGGCTCCCAGAGAACTTGGCACACACCCACACTGCAGCTCCAGCTGCCCTCTGTCTTCCTCATCCCTGGGTCACGGAACATCTTAGCAACAAGGAACACATGTGCTGGGGGGCGGGGGTGGAGGGCGGGCAGGGCTCCCAGGGAGGGAGCCAGGCCACCCTGGCATGGAAGCTACTCAACCGTGTTTTACTGTGCTTCGGAAGGACCTGGGAGCTTGGTAAAAAGTCAGACTCCCAGTCCTCAGCTCCCTGGGCCTGGCGGTGGGCATTTGGCACGCCCTGGACTTCTCCCTGGTGGCTGCCGGACGAAGTGCTGACTGAATTATCTCCTGACCTGGGTCATTATTTGGTTTAAAAATACAGAGTAAATAAACCCACCTACCATCCCACCCCTCCCAGTCAACACGAGTGTGGCCCGAACTAGGTGTGGCTCCTGCCAGTCTGCTTCCTGTGCATGCGTGTGTGTTCTGTGTGTTTGTATTGTAGGTCCGTAAAGTCATATATTCTGCAGGATAGCATAAGCGTTTTCCGTATCGCTGCAGAGGCTTCATGACCATTATTCTTTTTTTTTTTTTTAAGATTTTACTTATTTATTTTTAGAGGGGAAGGGAGGGAGAAAGAGAGGGAGGAAAATGTCAATGTGTGGTTGCCTCTCACGTGCCCCCTCCTGGGGACCTGGTCCGAAATCCAGGTGTGTGCCCTGACTGGGAATCGAGCCAGCTACCCCTTGTTTTGCAGGCTCGTGCTCAATCCACGGAGCCACACCAGCTGGGGCAATGACCATTGTTCTTAATGGCTGCCTGGGTCATTGAGATGATGGATCATTGAGACGGTTTCCGTAACAGCTGTCTGTAGTCTGCTGACACAGACAAAGAGCCCGTGAAAGCTCCATGTCCTATCTTGGGGCCAGGCCCCAGCTCCATGAACCCAGCCAGCCCTGTCAGGGCCTCTCCCCTCGCTGTCCTCATCCCCTACTGGAGATGGAGACTTTGAACATCATGAATCACTGCAGTGACACAGTGGGAATCCTTCCTACCCAGAGAGGCCGATCATGTCAATGGTCCTCCATTCAGAGGTGGGGGGAATGCAGGGCAGGTAGTTGTGTTCACTTGGGCACAAAGATCACAAGGTTCGACCCAGATTTGCTGGCTCCTGACCCAAGGGGAGGAAGCCGGCTTTCTAGGAGAGTGCTAGAAAAGGAAGGGGGGGGGGAGGGAAGCCAGGGCACACGGCAGTTGTTAGGCACCGTGAGACTGCTCACTAGAGGCAACCCGGCTGAGACCGTGGGAATCTCCTGCATCCTGAATAGTACTTGCTGGTGGTGGACTGAGCCTGTACCCAAATTTGGACACTGAGCATCTTTGCTCAAATAGAGTTTTCTGTATTTAGGATTTTTTTTTTCCAGAAGGGGCCGTTTCTTACTCATATTGCCTGATTGCTTTCCAGAAGATAAGCACCACTTTACGATCCCACGGCCCAAACAGGCTGAGAGAGGGTCCCATTTCTGGCGCATATTAAAATGTGATAGATGAATATTTAACAGCAAGAAGAACAGAGAATCTGTGGGGCGGCCGTGCTGCTGCTGGAGGGAGAACAGCCAGATCTGTGATCCCTGGGGGCCACTTCAAATACATCTGCACAGGATGTAAGGGTCATGACCAGATGTTGCCAAACTGAGTCGATAAATGGATACGGCAAAGACTGCCTGCTGACCTCAGAGCAGGGCAGATGGAGTGTGATTCTCAAAAATCCCACAAGACGGAGGTAGACTAGGCGGTGTGATCCTTAAGGCGGGAATTAACTCCAAGCCCCACAGCTGGAAGGCTCTGCCACCACTGCTCTCTCCCATTGATGGCTGGGGTGGGAGGGACTGAGAGTTGCATCAGGACTGCATGAACCAGGAGAGAGGTAATCAGTCAAAGAAAAACAAGGGTGGAGCCCTGGCCGGTGTGGCTCAGGTGGCTGGAGCATCTCCCGGTAACCGGAAGGTGCAGTTTCAATTCCGGGTCAGGCGCAAGGTGCACACGTTCTTTCCCTGGCCTCAGGAGCACACCTAAGATTAGGCCGTCTTTTTTTGTTTCAATTTTAATTTTTTAATTTTTACAGCCTGTGAGCTAAGAATGGTTTTACAGATGAACACTTGGAATAAATTTGATGAATCCAATGTATGGGTTTGTAGAAGCTTTTAAAAAATAATTTTAAGTTCTAGAAAGTTCCATCATAGTTCTGGAACTTACAGATGTGTTCTTGTGACTTATTTTGAACCAAGGACAGCATATTCTTTGTGCATCTCAAAGGGTACTTAAAATTATTTTTTAAAAGCTTCTACAAACTGATACATGTATGGTCAATTGATTTAAATTTTTTTAAGGTTTTATTTATTTTTAGAGAGGGAAAGGGAAGGAGAAAGAGAGGCAGAGAAATGTCAATGTGTGGTTGCCTCTTGAGCGCCCCCTACTGGCGATCTGGCCCACAACCCAGGCATGTACCCTGACTGGGAATTGAACCAGAGACCCTTTGGTTCGCAGGCCAGCACTCAATCCACTGAGCCACACTAGCCAGGGCTGACTTAATTTTTTTAATTATCGTAAAATACATATAACATAAAATTAACCATCTTAATCTTTTTAAACGTAGAGTTCCGTGGCATTAAGTACATTCACGTTGCTGTGCGACCCCAGTTGCCATCCATCTCCAGAACTCCTTCTCTTTGTAAAATTGAAACTCTACACCCATTAAGAAATAACTCCCGATTTTTCTAAGACCCTGGCAACCACCATCCTAAGAAAACAGGCTGCTGTTTTTTTAGTGCAATTAAACTTTTTCACTAGTATCTCTCTCAAATTATTTTCCTCATCAAAGTCCATGAGAAAACAGAGTTCACGAGAAGAAACAGCTGTAGATAATGAAGACCTAACACAGTAGTAAGGCAAGGACACCAGCATGGGCTCATGGGACCGATGACGGACCTGGACTGGTTATTTTGACTGGCTGACTTATCAAGAAATGAATGATGCCAGAAACAATCAAGTACCACGTGGCAAAAAATTTATAGCACCTTTCGTGTTTGTGGTTTGAATGACCGCGGATGTGGTGAAGTCAGAATGTGTATCGGCAGCCACAAAATACATTTAGGTTTTTGTCTTGCAAAATCCATCTGAACTTTGTGGCTCCACCGGCTGGGCCCAGAGATTAAGTCATCACCCTGGGCAGGGTTTCAGTGAGGGCTGAATCAGAGGCAGCACGCAGCATAGTGCCTGGCTTACAGGGGTGTGCAAGAAATGTCAAAATACGATTTGCCAGTGTTTAGCTGTTGCTGGAAAGAAGTAAGCTGGAGAGCACAGGAAGGCTAAGAAAAGGGAATCAGGCTCCCCAAACACCCAAGGGGAAGCTGTACCCTGATTCCACTGCCACATCCCTTGTGCTTTAAAGAGAAGGCACATCCTTCTCTTTGGGTGCGCTGGGTGTGCAGCCAAACCTCTTACCTGAATTTCAATGTCTGCAGAGGGTGAACCAGAAGGAACCAACTGACTTCTGCTCCCAAGTGAGCATTTTCTGCCTCTGCTTGGCTGGCCTGCCTTGGCTCCAACCCCACCAATATACAGGGTGGGGCAAAAGCAGGTTTACAATTGTTCATATGGAAAACAACACAATAAATAATAAATAATAATATAAGAATGAACTCTGTTTTGTGTACTCACAACTGTAAATCCATGCAGGCTGCTTTATAGCTGCTCTTCACTTATTTTATTTATTTTTAGATTTTATTGTCATTTTTGATTTTAGAGAGAGGGTAAGGGAAGGAGAAAGAGAGGGAGAGAAACTTCTGCCCTGAGAGGGAATCAAACCGGTGGCCTTCCAGTTGGCAGGACAACACCCAACCGAGCCACACCTGCTGGGCTCCTGCTCTTTAGTTTCTGAAAAGAAGCACCTTTGGTGACCAGCATTACATGTGGAAGTTGAGACTGCATGCCCAGGGGGGCCTGGGACTTGGAGAACTCAGGCCAGCCTCAGCCTCTGCCGGATTATTTTTCCCAGAGTCCCAGTTACTAACCCTACCACTCTTCTCATAAACTCTCTGTGACTCCAGCCACCAACCAAATAAAGTCCAACTCTGGAATCAGGCATTCATGAACCCAAGGCTGCAATAGTCCAGTACAATCTGACACCACCTGGAGTTAGTGCGGACTCCACAGGTGAAGGGCACTGTCCCCAACAAGACTGCCCTCACCTTAGACACTGGCCACAATTTTGGAGGGGGGAGTCCTCAGATTACCTGAACTTCTGACCAACTGGCTACATCTTTTGGGGTTTCCATAACCCCATCAGGTTTAATAGTTTGCTAGAATGACTCACAGAACTCAGGAAAGTGCAATACTTACAATTAAACTTTTATTATAAAGGATACAAATCAGGACAAGACAAATGAAGAGACCTGTAGGGTGTGGTCTGACAGGGTCCGGAACACAGAGATTCCCTGCCCTCCCCCCACCCCATCTCCCATAGAATCAGGTCCAAAGACCACCAAAAGACCCTTAAACCAGCAGTAGCACATTTTTCCTGTGAAGGGTCAGATAGTAAGTGCTTTGAGCTTTCCGGACTGTAAGGTCTCTGTCACAACTCACCCCTGCTATAGCACTAAGCAATGTGCAGAAGACGCATAAGTGAATGGCGTGGCTGTCAGTCAATAAAACTTTATTTACAAAATCAAGCAGTGGCCTGGATTTGGTCCCTGGGCCGTAGTTTGTCAACTCCTGTCCCGAACCAGGACTACATGCCTTCATTGTACAACAGTCAGCCTGGAAGTGGTGTGGCTCCAGGTGACCTAATTCAGCTGCTCGGCAGTACGTCTCTCCCCATTCACGGGGCCAAGATAGCCTCCGTGCTACCTGCCATTTGCAGATGACAACACCCAGAAGCGAACTTCCCGTTTCCTCTGCCAGAATGGTTCATGTGCCAAGCCTTGGTCAAAGGGAAAGACATTAATTACCCTGGCTGGCTGTGACAAGTGGGTGTCCATCCTGACTGCACATTAGAATCACCTGAGAGATTTTACTGACTCCCTGAGCCCTCCCCAGAGCTCTGTTTGATGGCTCCGAGGTAGAACCTCAGCCTGGGTACGTTTTAAACTATTTCTAATCAGCGATCAAAGGCACTTAGACTAGTTAAAATTCACTGCACTCAAAGGCCAGTTCTTGACCATCATCGAAAAGGTGTACTTAGCAAGGAGGAAGAAGAGTGAAGGGCGCTGACAGGTGTGGCTCAGTAGGTAGGGCATCGTCTTTCCAAGCCAAAGGTCACCGGTTCAATTCCCGGTTGGGTCACATGCCTGGGTTACAGGTTTGATCCCCAGCTGGAGCAGTTTGAGAGGCAACCGATTGGTATTTCTCTCTCATATTGATGTTTCTCTCCCTCTCTTCCTCCCTTCCTTCCCCTCTCTAAAAAAAAATAAATAAAATCTTTGGAAAAAAAAGAAGGGTGAAGACTGATGGCAACCGACAGTGTTGGCTGCACCCCAATATAATGCCTCTCGTTTGCAAAATGGAAATCAAATAGGATCTACTTCAACGGTCATTGCATACTTAAATGAAGTAATATATTCCAGGTGCCTGGTATGGCACCTGGCAAAGAGTAAGCACTCAATCACCTGTCAGCAATTACATATTAGCAACTGATTGCTATTAATTGTTAATATGAAGCCTTCCTAGATATTTTGTGTACATTTCACAGAGTGTGCCAGGTGAACGACGTCAGCTTTTTAATGAGATTTGAACGCCAGGTTTTTATCAGATATTTGGAAGGCTAAGAGAATTACATTGGGCCCACCCAGATAATCCAGGATACTCTCCACCTCTCAAGATCTTTCATCACATCTGCAGAGTCCCTTCTGCCATAACATATTCCAGGTTCCAGGAATCAGAATATGGACCTTTGAAGGGGGCATCATTCTGCCAACCACATCTCATGACCCCTCGATACTCCCAACTTTGCTCCAGTTTCAGGGTCCTCCTCTTCACCTACCCAGGCTCCATTGTCCTCACCCACTCACCCTCCTGCAAGGTCCAGAAGGCCTTTCCTGAAAGAGAGGCACCAACTCCTGAGCTTGTTCTGCCATATGGGGCGGAAGGGGGGGAGCAGAAATTCTGGGGCCAGACTGCTGGGGTCCAGCTCCCTGAGTAGCTCTGGGCCCTTGTCAACACCCCTCAACCTCTCTGCTTGTTTTCTCATCTGAACAACAAGGCCATGAAGAGCACCTTCCTCATGGGGCTGTGGGTCCTATGTGCTTAGAATAGTGCCCAGCACATGGTGGTGCTACATCAGCACCAGCTGCTCTGTTCTTACCATGCTCACAGCCTGCTCTCCTTGGGAACCAGTCTTCTAACTCACAGTCAGCCTTCTTAAGGGGCACCTACATTTTATTTTTTTATTTTATTTTATTTTATTTTATTTTATTATTTTATTTTATTTTATTTTATTTTATTTTATTTTATTTTATTTTATTTTATTTTATTTTATTTTATTTTATTTTATTTTATTTTATTATTATTTAACAGTTCAAAAACACCCAGCAACTTGGAACAGATTTCTAGCAGCTTTCACAACCAGCCTTTCTCCAAGTGTCCACCTGCCTCAGAATCCTCTGCATTTAAAAACATACCAGATCCTTCTGCACACTGAGATTTGAGAGCCCTAGGGTGGAGCTCCAGAATAGGAGTTCACGGTTTGCAACCAGAACAAGGAAGGAGAAGCCCAGCGCGCTGCCCATTCCACCCTCCACTGCAAGGACAGTCCTCGCCACAGGGTCAGGAGCAAAAGTCCTCCTGGGAGGGTGTTCAGCAAGGCTGGGCTGCCCAGGGACCCACCATTGAGTGCCAGGGATGGTCTTGTCCCAAGAACAGGACTTAGGACAGGAAGTGGATGGGAGGGAGGTAGACGTTGACCATCTGGCTGATGGTATTTATCTTTCTGGGGGCCCCTGACCCTTCTGAGAACCTGACGGAAGTCACTGGTCGGTGCTGTCATGTGGGACACAGATATAGGCTCAAGGCCCCATGACCATCTCCAGAAAGAAGGAAGGAAGCCGTAGTCCCAGCCAGACCAAGGTCCAGCATGCCCCTCTCATTGGCTTCACGAGGAAGTCCAACTGTCAAAGCTCCAGGCCACGAAAAGGAGAGCTTGGTGTGTATGAGCACAGCCCACATGCTGGGGTCCCTCAGCTGGTGTCAGGGAGACTTCTGAGCCCTTGAACCTGCCAAGCCCCCAAGCCTGCTAGTAAATGAATGGGAAGATTCTCCTTCCCTCCCTCTGAGATATTCCAGGCTTCCCAGAGCCCACCCGGAACTTAAATAAGCACCCCATGGGGATGGTGAGACTCCAGAACTAAAATAAGCTTAAATAATATCCCCGAAAATTGTAAATTGTGTCCTTAGGAATTGGAATGTATGAGGAAGGGTTTTCTCTTCCTCTATTATAGCTTCCGTGAAAGGGAAACAAATAATAAAGCTCCCCTGGGCTAAAGTTAGAGTTGACATATAGTTTACACCAGAAAATATACAGTTAGGTATCAATTTGGAATGCATGTACTTCCAGTGTGGAAGCCTCTCGGTGACCACAAGCTCCTTAAAGCCAGAGCCCAGGGCAGCGGACGCCTCTGTGTGGTCCCAGCACGCAGGAAGGGAGGGAAGGCCAATGTATCGAATGTTTACCATCTACCTGGCACGAAGACAC
Organism: Macrotus californicus; assembly: GCA_007922815.1. Classification (NCBI taxonomy): domain Eukaryota; kingdom Metazoa; phylum Chordata; class Mammalia; order Chiroptera; family Phyllostomidae; genus Macrotus; species Macrotus californicus. Next base: position 113,032 of record VMDR010001254.1, on the reverse strand, counting down.
GCTCTGCTACAACATCCTGACAACAACTGTGAAACAGGTTTTATTGGCCTCATTTTCCAGGAGAGGAAACTGAGGTTTGAAATGGACAAGGAACTTGCCCAATGTCATGGACGAAGGGAAACCATTAGCTTGACGCCAATTTAGCTAATGATGGATTTGCCTCATCACCTGTTTGCATCTTTTAGTTAAAATCAGTGAACAAACAATATAAATATGAATAAAGCGGCCTTGAGGTCTGTTTTTATCTCTCTGCCCATCTTGTCTTGGGGAAGCAGTTATTGGGGCTTCAAGCTGAATAACCAAATGATAAATTTAATTATAAGGCATTTCCCACTCCCATATTTACCCCCTGAATTCCAGTCCCCTTTTGATCCCCAGTCAAGGCCAACTTCAAAAATCCCTTGGTAATCAGCTGGGAGCTTGCGGGCCCCAGACAGCCCTTCAGCAGCCTGTGGGAATGTCCCAGGAGGAACATTTTTTTTGTCAAAAGAATGACAGAAGTTTAATTACTGTGTGGCCCAGGTTGGTGATTTCCATTTGACAGAGCGGAGCCCAGACAGTTCCTAGGAAGGCCCGTTGTGTGAGGTTGTGGTCGCTGGGGCCTGCTCCAGCCAGGGCAAGAGAGAGCCTGGGGCCTGCGCCCTGGGTGGGGGCAGCAGGAATGCTTTGAATGCCTCGTCTGCATGTGGGCTTGAGTCTTACCGCTGGCTACTGGGGGCAGTTTAATGAATAACGTCCACTGCTTGTCATTTATCATTAGCGAAACAGGAGGGGCCAGGGTGAGGGCAGCCAAGAGGGCAGGGGAGGCTCTCTCAAAACAAAGTACATCAATAAATTAAAGTTTTACCCTTCTGTCTCATGGGGTGGCCGCGGTCGGGCAGCCCCACATTGTTCTCCTCTCGTTCGGAAGCCAACCTTGTCCTTCTGCCAGCGCTTTGCAGCGGCTTGTAAAGGGTTTCATCAACGATCGTGTTTTTCCGTGTCAAATGTCAGCGAAGGGCTGGGTGTGCGGTACAAGAAGGAGGGAGAGAGTGCAGTGTTTCCGGGGAATTGGTTCCCTTTGGGGCTGCAAACTAGAACTCGAGGGTGGATCCAGTCTGAGGTTGGATATTGTCTGGCCTGGATAGTATTGGACAAGTTGGAGAATTTTACATTAAAATCTGGGTTTCTGACTTTTCTTTAAAAAAGCAAGATGTAGCAAAAAACCAAGTCCTCTTTTTCAGCCTTGGCAATATGCAGCTGATGGCCAGCTTAGGCGGGCGGGGCAGCCGTGCAAGGCTGCAGAGGTGCACAAAGGCACCTGGCAGATGGGGCAAGTGGAGGCTGAATCCAGACCGGACTTCCTGCCCTGCAGAGGGAGGCCCTGTAGGTAGGATGTGGGCCTTCTAGTTCACAGCCTGCACCAGTCCCTGCTGCTTCGCTCCCACCTGCCCCACTCATTTATGTTACCGGCCTGAGTTTGGACTCCTAGCGGATTCAGGACACTGTTCCATCTCCTCTATGTGAAGACTCCTGTTCATCCTTCAAGGCTCAGACCAACTCTAACTTTTCCAGGCACTTTCCTGGGCTTCCCATAAGAGCTGGAGTTTCCCTCCTTTATTTTCTCAATCGCCCATGCACACACGGCTATTACGGCCCCCGGCACACCATGTCCTCTAATTTGTTAGAGGTCTTTGTTCCCCATAGACACTGATCCCTTTGAAGACACCCTACTCATTTCTGCTCTCCCTGACCTGACAAGTAGATTTAATCACTCAGGACTTTGTGGCCAAGGTTAGATCAGGAAAGGGAGGCCTTCAAGAAGCTGTCAAAATTCCCAAGCCATGAAGGTCAAGGTGGGGGCAGGGGGAGGGTACAGGGTGGAGGGGAATACAGAGGAGGAAAAATTGGGACAACTGTAATAGCATAACCAATAAAATATATTTAAAAAAAGAAGAGGTAAAAGATTTTAGTTTTGAGGTTTTGGAATGACCTTAGCCTTCTAGTTTCCTCTCTTGGATGCTCTATAGGGCACTTGAAACCTTTTTAATATATATATATATATATATATATATATATATATATATATATACATACATGAGGTCTGTCCAGAAAAAGCCCAGCCATTGTTAATATAATGAGAATGGTTTGCACAACATCAACGTGACCTGGCAGCCAAGGAGAGTGGACTGGAATGAACACGTGTGAACAATGACAACTTCACTGTACTAGGCAGTGGGGGCAGTAAATGCTGTTGTGTGAGCATGTGTACTATGTGGCTGTCACACTCAAAATGACAGCAAGTAGAGCAACGAATCTGCATCAAATTTTGTGTTAGGCTTGAACATCCCTCCACAGAAATTATTCAGATGATTCAGCAGGCTGCAGCTATGGGCAACTGGTGACTGGCGGCTTCATCACAACAACGAGCCGGCTCATGCGTCACATCTCGTGCAGAGTTTTTAGCAAAACGTCAAATCGCCGAGGTGACTTAGCCCCGCTACAGCTCAGATTTGGTGCCCTGTGACTTCTGACTTTTCCCCAAACTAAAATCACCTTTGAAAGGGAAGGGATTTCAGATCGTTGATGAGATTCAAGAAAATACGACAGGACAGCTGGTGGCCTTTGGGAGAACTGTGTGAGGTCCCAAGGTGCCTACTTTGAAGGGGACTGAGGTGTCACTGTCCTGTGTACACTGTTTCTTGTATCTTGTATCTGCTTCAATAAATGCCTCTATTTGTCATAGCACATGGCTGGGTACTTTCTGGACAGGCCTGGTACACCCAGTCCTTCTCCACCCGACATTCCTGAGGCATGACTGACACACCTCGACACAACAACATTGTATAAGTTTAAGGTGTACAACGTGACAATCTGATACACTGATATATTACAAAATGACTAACACAGTAAGATCAATTAACACCCACAACACCTCATATAATTACCCTTTTTGTGTGTGTGGTGAGAACATTTAAGCACATGACACAGTGTTGTTAACTATAGTTGTCATTCTGTGCATCAAGCCCCAGAACTCATCTGGAACTGGAGGTCTGTAGCCTTTGAACAGCGTCTCCCCAACCTCTCCAAGTCCGCGCCGCAGGAAACCACCATTTCACTCTCTACCTCCATGGGTTTGCCTCTTCTAGATTCCACATAGAAGAGATCATGCAGTGTTTGTCTTTCTCAGTCTGACTTACTTCACTTAGCAAAATCCTCTCAAGGTCCATCCATGCTGTTGCAAATAGCAAGACTTCTTTCTCTTTCGTTGCTGGCTAATGCTCCACTGCACACGCACACACCACGTTTTCTTTACCCGCTTGCCTGGCGATGGACACTCAGGTTGTTTCCACGTCTCGGCTGCTGTGAACCAGGGCGTGCAGATAGCTCTTCGAGACAGTGATGTCATTTCTTTCAGACGCACACCCAGAAATGCGATCGTTGAGGGATATGGTAGTTCTGCTTCTAATTCTTTAAGGGACCTCCATACTGTTTCCCACGGTGGCTGCACCAGTTTCCATTCCCACCAGCAGTGCACCAGGGTTCCCTTTTCTCCACATCCTCGCCAGCCCTTGGTCTCTCTTGTCTTTCTGAAGAGCACTTTGAGCCATGTGGATTTGGGGGTTTCCTCTGACCAGAAGGCCGGGTGTCTGGGGCTTTTCACATTTTGTTTGTTCTGTTGTAAGGAGAGAAAACAACGCATGGTGAACCACACTTGACTTTGGAAGCTTCTGCTCCCCACTGACTCATATGTCCCACTTCATTGGCCAGAGCAAGACACACAGCCAAGCCTGAGTGCGGCCAATGGGTGAGGGACATAACATCCTTTTCCAGAGAGGGGGAGGGACTACCTGTAACCGGGGGACATTGTAGCACAGGCATTCAAGCAAGTAATTACAGGGCGGGAGAAGTATCATAGACTTCTGCGCAGTGCTGGGAAGGGAAAGGGGCTAACTCTGCCTAGAAGTTAGGGAAAGCTTCATGGAGGAGGTGACATATGAGTTGGTCTTGAAGAATGTGTACAAGTTCACCTGGCAGAGAAAATGGAGCATTTGGGTGGAGTGGAAAGGCAAATGGCAAGACATGAAACTGTGAAAAAGCCTGGTGTGCTCTCAGTGGCTGGAAGCGGAGGTGGGGGCTGAGGTTGAGGAGCTAATGCCAGACTGATGGACGGGGCCAGGACGTGGGGCGCTGTGACAGCCAGGCTGGGGATTCGGGGCTTTTCTCTAGGGGTGAGGGAGAGGCACTGAGGTTTCTGAGCTGGACGTTGGGCTGCTTTTAAATAAAAGGGGGCCTTAAATCGGGGAGAAGCAGCCAAATAAAAGGGGGCCTTAAATTGGGGAGAATCCCTCAAGAGGCAAGGTCTTTTGCACTGGAGACCACATAGGAACGATCTCCAGGGATCCGCCTTTAGGAAGCGGGCACAACTCTCAGGCAGCCGCAGACAGGGGTGCAGCAGGGACCGCCGTCCCGGTGGGGCTGAGCCCCTCAGACCGCCTGACCCCGCGCCACCCCCTGCGCCAGGAGAGACGCCCCTCCCCGGCCTCCGGAGGCCTGGCGTGGCGGATATTTGTCTGTGATACGATTGTAATTTGGGCCCCTTTTGGCCGCAGTAAATTGTCCTGTTTGCACAGCGCCAGGCTGAAATAGCCCGGCGCGCGCGCCCCAGGAAATGAGCTCACGGCCGGCCTGGCCGCCGCGGAGAGCGCACGGCAGCCGCCCCGGCGCTGCAGGCGCCCCCGCCGGCCCCGTGCGGGCGGAGCTGCTATTTTTTCATCTGACCGACTTAAACAGGTAATTTGAAGTATGATCATGAAACAGTGCCCCAAAGTGTTCTGTCTGCCCCCGAAAGCTCAGAGCAAAGGGACAGACGCTGCAACGGGGCTCTGGGAGCTGCAGCATCTTTTGGGAGCCAGGGCGGCGGAAGACCAAAGCTTAGTCTGCGATGCGCTTCTTGGGCCACCTCCCAAGAGGCAATAAAGAAAGCCACAACCCGCCGTGACAAATTACGATTTCACAAAAATGACTTCTCAATTGGACCCTACAGCCACGGGGAAGGACATTTGAAGCACGGTTACACCCCCACCTCCAACCCCTGCGTGCAAGACAACAGCTATTTTCATTGCCCTAGGTTCTGGCGCGCTTCACCCCTACGCATACACAGGCTCGTCGGCCTTGGAATAATCGCGGCGTGTGTACAGTTCTGTGCTCCTTTTTCCACATGCTTTTAATTTCCAAATAGTCTCCTGTTATACAATGTTCCAGTTTACCATGTTCCTAGTGGTATAGTACTTCTTTGGATGTATATTATTAATAATAATATGGGCCATCATTTATGGGACCATCCCCCTATGTTGGCGGGAGAAGGTGTCTCCAGTTTTCCTCCCTCATAAATCACGTTGCAGTAAATGTCACTGTAGATATAGAATCATTCTCTCTTCCTGATGAATGATTTCCTTAGCATTAATTCCCAGGAGGAAGATTATTGGGCCAAAGGCTATGAACATTTTTATGTCACTTGGTATTATTGCCAAATTGCTTTCCCAAAAGGTTGTGTCTGATAATTTACGTTTTAAAAGGAGGAGGTGCTCTGGCTGGAGTGGCTCAGCGGATTGAGGGCCGGCCTGCAAACCAAAGGGTCACAGGTTCGATTCCCAGTCAGGGCACATGCCTGGGTTGTAGGCCAGGTCCCCATGTGGGGGGGGGGGGGGTTGGCAACCACACATGGATGTTTCTCTCCCTCTCTTTCTCCTTCCCTACCCCTCTCTCTAAAAATAAATAAAAATTTTTAAAAAGTTTAAAAGGAGGAGCTAACCAAGTGGGTCCGCTTTCTTATCCACACACACACAGGCCGTGACCTCGGAGATCAGAAGAACAGGTCCCTGTAGGCAGCTCCAGGTGGGGGTAGAGGTGTGTGTGAAAAATGATGCAGAAGGGTGGGTGCTCTCTTCCCAGTGTCAGCACTTTCTGGAAGGGCAAGTTTCCTGGATTTTGGACTCCTTCTCCTGCCCTTTCTGTTCTCTGTCAGATGTTTAAACCTGTCACTCCCAAGCCCCTACCTTCCTGTCCACCCTCAGAGTCCCTCCTGCCAGGGCTACCTTCTGTCCACTTCTCCATGGCGCAGACATGGGAGAAAGAATTGGGAGCATAAATGAGACTCTGTGAGGGGCTTTTGGGCCCCCTGGACAGTGCTAACAGGGCCAATCCACCCAGAACTGCACCTTGGACAGAGTTGGGGCCCCCACTCCCTGAGTGGCTGCAGAGGAGCAGAAATCAAGTCTGCCTTCCCAGAGCCCAAGTGCTTGCTTCCTCGTGTTGCCAGGAAAATAACGCCACGGCCCATGATGTCAGCTGGGGTGACACCGACACAATCATGGGAGAAAAGACGACAGCAAATTGAGTGTTTGTGGGGTGGACAGGAGCTGTTTTGTCTCCAGCTGCCTCTCCCCTGGATCTAACAAGGTGCTGCGGGCCAAGCTAGGTGAGACCTCTCCGAGCCGCTGCCAGGGTGGAAGGTGTGAGAACAAGCTCCCAGCACACACAGCACCGCCAGGGCAATGAGAACAAACCCCGTAAGGGCCAGAGGAAGGAGTAGTCTGCCCTGGCTGGGGAGTCAGGGAAGCTTCATCGATACAGTGAATTTGGGTCCAGCTTTCGGGAGTGTGTAGGATTGTAAAACCTTGATGGGGAGACATCATTCCATGTGGAAGAAACAACAAAAGCAAGGTATAGCAGTAAGGGGTGAGGGAAGGGCTTTCACCCATCAAAACCGCCCCTGAACATCTGACGACCTCTAAGCTCTTCAATGTCCTCACAACAAGCCTTCCCCCCCAGCTCATCCTGGACAGCCGTGTGTCTTGCGCACAGAAAGGTCAGAGAGAAGCTCTCCATGTCGACCAGCTGGTCCTGTGAATTGGGTGAGGGTAGCTGCCCCTCCATCCTGAGGCTTTCCCACTCCGGTGGGGGCGGGGGGCCCAGAGGCAGATATCTGCCCAAGACCCCAAGACCCCACCACAGAGCCCTAGTTGCTGATGCCTAGTCCTGTCCTGGAAGAGTCCAGATTGGGGGCTGAAGGAAGGGAAGCTCTTTTCTAGGACAGGCCTGTGTTTAAGCCCTAACTCTGCTCCCTACTGGTTGTGTGCACTTGGGCAAGTGGCTAACAGCGCTGACCCTTGGTTTCCTGATCTGTAAAATGGGGACAGTAATAACTGTGCCCTGTATCCATTCCCCCAATTTGCCCTCACCAAGGCTTGTATTGTCTTGAGGAATACAAACTCCAGGTGCCTGCACTTTGGGAAGTTCCTCTTACTGCCCTACATGGTAGGGCCAAGGGGACTCTAGAACACAACCAGGGTTACTGGGGCAGGGTGGGGGGCAGGGGTGGGTGAGGGGGGCAAGGAGGGGTGTGGAGATCAGAGTTTGCTTGTTTTACTGGGGAATCTGGGAGAACGTGATGAGCAGTTCAATTTTCTGACGCCTGCTGATGCTCCCTGGCTCCTCTCTGCTCTGTCTCTTCTCTGGCCCTCCTTTCCATTCTGTGAGTGCCCCCGGCCCTTCCCATAAATTCCAAGTTTGCTTGAGTCAGCTGGAATTGAGGTTTATGGCTTGCAGTCAAACCACCCTCCCGTTCAGCACTTCTATCCAATTCACAGGACTGTCGTAGAGATTAAAGACGAGCTCACGGGACGGGCACACTGCAAGGGCGCTGGAGAGGTCGCTGTCACCATTATTGTTCTCAGTCAATCTTCACAACAACCCAGGCCTGAGGCAGGTGGCATGCCCACTTGTCAAATGAGGAAACAGAGGCTCAAAGAAATGAAGTGGCCCTCCTGAGTTTCTTTTCTAATTGGCAGAGCAGGGGCTCAGTCCCAGAGATGTGTGATTGCAATGTCCCTGAGCCACACGCTGTCCCTCACTGCCCTAGGGCTCCTTCTGTGCTGGTACGCCTTGCCAAAGCATTGCCCATCAGCTGAAACCACACTGCCTTCCAGAATGCCTGCTGCAGCTCAGGTATCCGCCCAGCAAAACAGAGCAGGATCCAAGAACACTGTTCTGGGGTGGGGGAGGAGGCCGCCCCAGCCCTCCACGTGAGCATCCTGCAGCCCGGGGCTTGTCCCTGCTGTCTCAGGTAAAACTTTGGAAACCTCAACCCGTAATTACCGCCTGGCACAGGGCTCCCAGTGGTTTCCGGGTGGCTTGTATTGACTCGCGCTGTCTTCATAGGACATGGGTCCGGGCTAAATTTAAGCACCGTCACAGACAATTTAACAGCTTTCTGTGGGGGGGGTAATTTAATGGTAAACCATAATTACCGATACAACTGATACCTTAATTCCCAAAGCAATCTGTGGAGGTGTGCGGAATTCAAATCAGTCCAATTAGAACTCCATCTCCTCATAATAAAATACGCGTAATTGCTAATTGCCCCCCTGGCTCACAATTATTTTAAGGCAGCAAGTTGGGTTTGTTTTTTAATATGGCTTTTATTTTAAAGTGTTTGTTTTCAATTTTGGGCCATTGCCTATGAGAGGGAGAAGATGCAGGTCTCTACTCGGGGCTCCCATGGGGCCTTGGTGCTTCTCCCCTTGGCAAGGGCAGGAGGCCTGGGAGAGGGCCAGCCACGCGGGGGGCTCCACGCACGTGAGAGGTCCAGCTCTTAGCAAGACCAGGAGAGGCTGTTGACACTTGGCTCTCAGGCACTTTTGAGACAACGAAGCATTCTGATAAGCACTAGAGTCAGACATGCAGAGGCTGAAAGCCAGACCGTAGGGTGTGGGTCATGGGATTCAGTATTCTGATCTGTAAAATGGGTATACTGATTGCCCTTCCTCGTGAGGTTGTTAGGAATATCGACGCAGCGCCTGCCACACGTAAGCACTCCAGAAATGGTGGCTGTGTTGTATCATAAAGTCATTCATTCGTGCTTCACCACATACTGAGAAATGCACGCATACGGATACATCCTGAAAACCGTATGTGCCAGGCATGGTTTTAGGTGCCAGTTCTCGGCGTTGGGGGGAAAACAGTGAACATATTAGTCAAGCCCCTGCCTTTGTGTAACTTCCATTCTATTGGGGGACTGATGATAATAAACCAGTGAAGACATAAAATACTTTTACCCCTTCATGAGTGATGGGCTCTGCTTCATGTGGTGTGGCCAGGGAAGACCTCCCTGAGGAGGCGGAATCTGAGCGTATCAACCCTGAAAGCTGAATTTACGGAAGAGGAAACTGAGGCTCAAAGGCTAACCTTCAAGCAGCCTGCACACACCATATACGTTTGGGAAAGATGAACTGAGAGGAACAAACTCAGAGGTGGTCAGGCAGCTAATGCCACAGAGAAGGCACAAGGACCCAAGGGGCTGTGGTCACAGCTCTACCTTTGTCTGGAAGACATCCTCGAGATCTCCTGGAGGTCACAGTGGCAGAGAAAGGGCTCAGGCAGTGGGGTCGGAGACACCTGGCTCCAGATCCTGGCCCCAGACCAACTTGCTTTGAGGCCTGAGCCAGTTGCTTTGGCTCTCCCAGGCGGCATCTTCCCCCCTGTAAAATGAGTAAAGAGGTGTCACAAGGTCATTGGCAAGGGTTGTATGGGGTCATGTGTCTCAAGACCTGGGCCTTCAGGAAGTTCCAAGTCTGCCCCCCCTCCTGAAACTGAGGCGCAGAGGGAGGAAGTGACTTGCCCGAGGTCACACAGCAAATTGGGATGGAGAGGAGGCAGGTTTTGGTCCAGGGTTCTTCTCACCCTTCCTGACAGCCAGGAGGTAGCTTTTGCAGTGGTCAGGTAGAGGACCTGTCCTTTTGCAAGACAGTCACTGACAGGCAGCAGGCCAGAGAGGAAGTCTCAAAGGAGGGAAGAGGAGTGCCAAAGAGGCACCCCAAGTTGGCATGCCCCTGAGTTAGTGCAAAGTAAGCCTCCTGCTTTTGAATTCTGGCTTTCATTTACGTACACCTGCTGGGCACATTGGAGCCATGAGGAGGAGCAGGGCCGTTGTCAGGGACTGGGGGAGGTTGGAGGGACGGCAGGGGCTGGTCTGGAACCGAGACCTTTTGCTCCAGGACAACCCCCTTCTGCTGAGAAGCCCTCTGGATTCCCAGACAGGCTCTCCCCCCACCCCCACTTGACAAATCCCACTTCCCAGCTGAGATGCAAGGGGCCTCCAAGATTAAAAACCTGGTCACCCACTGGTTATGGGGCAAATGGCTTCTATTACAAGAGGGCTCCAGGGGCCTGGGAACCCAGCACGGGGTGAGCAGGCGCCTGCTGACACCATCTTATCCAAAGCCAGGGCCATTCACTGCCCACATGGAGGTGGGGGTCTGGGGGCCACCTGAGCGCCCTGCACCTCACAGTAATTACCATTCTTTGGCTGGCCACTGCCCACATCACCCCACAGATGGGAATCTGGGTCCAGGTCGAACAGGGCTTGGCTTGCTGCTCAGGAGCTCCCCTTCCCAGGACTGGGGCCTGGGGAAGGGGGCTTGGGGGATGGATTCAGACTTCCAGCAGGCTGTGGGAGAAGCAATGAGATTCAAGGACAGAGTCCCTAGAAACAGGGGCTGACAGGTGGGGAAAGCTGTTGGGGCTTAAGTCACATTTTTAGCCAACGGACCCCTTCTGCTCCCATGCCCTCCGAGGCCTTCTGGATATAATTTTAGGCTTCCTGGTGCCCTGACACACAACTTCCGTGACGGCAGATGTAACTGGCACACTGAGCAAGCACAGCCCCTAGTACCATCAAAATGCAACTTCACCTCTGCCCCCCACCTTCCTCTAAATTTTCCTCCGGGAGAGCAATCTCTCATTGCTAGGTGAAAACGCATACTGGCCCGTGACTTTTCTGTGCACTCTTAGGGACAAGAGAGTCCTGAAAGTCATTTGGAGTCACAAACACCATCAGTTCAGACACTGGAACTTCTGGGTTATGCGCAATCGTCCTGTAGTGAGACTGGTCCTGTTGAGTGACAACTAAAAGGAGCCAGCATCTACATTTGTATTCTGACACAATTCTCATTGACCCATTCATTCTGCAGACTCTGACTGGGGGTCTACATGGGGTCGGCACTGGCTGGGGAAGCCCCACGGATACAGGAGGCAGCCTCGTCTGCGTGCGCAGACCTGCGCTCAGTCACCAACCTCGCAGTGACCAGAACCTCAGTGACATCCTGGATAAGAAGAAACCCAGTTGTATTTCTGTTGAGTCAACAATCAGGAAGCATGGTGCTCTACAGTCCAGAGAACACTTCCAAAGGCCACATCCCATGGAACCTTCAGCAGCACACATTTTACTGACGGGGCAACAGAGCCTGAGAGAGCCTAACTAATGTGCTGGGAAACGTTAGGATCTAACCAGTCTTCAGCCCCAACGTTGGAGTTTTCTCTGCTTCACCACCAGCAGCTTGTGCATTTAGAGCCATGGTCTGACCCTCTCCTTCGTTGCCTGTGTGGGAGAAGAGCGAGGCAGGGAATTTGTACTCTGAGAAATCACCGGGGAGGAAGGGCGGGCAGAGCGTTTCCCCACAAGCGGCTTTAGAAAGCCGTCAGGCTCAGCCCAGGAAAGCCGCAAAGAAAAAGGTAGCTTTTAACACCAAGAGTTTGAGAAACCATGTAAGCCCTCGAGTGCTGGGATGTTAGTGGGGAGAGGAAGAACCAGGAAATATGAAGATTTGGAATTGTTAGAAGGAGTGAAAACTATTTAGAAGTTGTAGGGGCAGCGTGATCGCTGCCAGCAACTCCTGGCTCATGTTCATTCTTCCAACCACCTCAAGGTTAGGAGAGATTTTTTTTTCCTAAGAGTTCAGAAAAAAAAAAAAGTCCCAGAATAGATCCTCATTGGCTCTGCTGGGTCATGTGTCCCTCCCTAAACCAATCACTATAGCTGACACATTGGAGGACCTGATTGGCCAGTCCTGGGTCCCGTGATTGGTCGGGTGTGAGGCAAGCTGGAGTCAGCTCCCCCTGAGCCACATGTATTGCCGTCAGGGAAAGGGCTGTTTCCAGAAGGGGGACCAGGGAACTGGGAAATTAGAAAGGAAGAGGACTTTGGACAGGTTAAGGATTTGTACTTTACCAATTGGCAGCAGGAGCCAATGGGTGCTTTTCCACGGGGTTCAGGGAGGTGAGTCAGGCAGCGGTGAAAGTGTTGCTTTTTGTGACTTTGAACGTTCGATGTCGGTGAAACATACTTAGCAACACGGCATGATGACCACGACAGTAAGGCCTGACTGTCACTTACCAGAGATTTTGAGGTTACTGAGCAGTTCCCTGTGACTTTGTTTCCTCATCTACAGAATGGGTTTGATAATAACAGCAACTCTTCCCAGGCTTTTGGTGCAGATTAAATGAATTTGCACACACAAGGCGCTTAAAAGCAGGGCTGGCCCAAGTATTTGCTTTAGCTCCCAGGAGTCAGGGCGCCCCCGGCTCTGGCTGCACAGAGCTGACCAGCTGGCCTGGCAGGAGCAGCCAGGCTGAGCAGTGCCCGCGGCCCTCTGCAGCCTCTCGTGGCTGATAAACAGGAAGGTGGCAGAGCTGCCTGGGTGCCCGTGCCACCCCCACAGCCCTGTGTCTGGCCCCAACCCTCGTCTCCACTCGGGGCTGCGGTGAACTTGGATGGAGCTACTCTCAGAGCAAGCCACAGACCGTCACAAATTGCCCTGTGGTGAGTAGCAAGCACATTTATAATTGATGAAATCAGGGGGCAAGGGCGCATGGCTGGGGTGTTTAGTAAACAAACCCTGGCCTGTGAGTGGGGTTAGGGATGCTTGGGAGAAAACAAGGGGACAGAAAATGAGGGGGCAGCTCCCTCTGAGAGCACTTAAAAAGCCCCACCTGTCAGCTCTCGTTGTTATTATCAGACTTATTTTGAAAACTTCCAGTCCTACAGAAAAGTTGCAAGAATATTATAAACTGCCATAGGCCTATCACCTCGAGTCACCCATTCTTACATTTTGCCACCTTTGCTTTCATCCTTTCTTGCTATATATACGTACATCTAGTATAATCATGTACACTACTCGTGTACTCTGCTGGACCTTTTGAGAGTAGTTGCAGCGATGGTGACCGCTCCCCCTAAATATTTCAAGCAAATTCTTTTCTATATCTTCAGAAGACTAGTCAACACCAGGAAATGGACTCTCAACAGAATACTGTGATGTGATGTATATAGCACAGTCCGTTTTCAAATCTCACTGATTGTCTAATATCATCCTGTATAACAGCCCTTTTCTTTTTTCAGTCCAGCCTGACAGACTATTCAATAGTCAGCATCTCAGGGAACTGGCCCCAGGGGCCTCCTGCCCCACTGCTGGCCAGGGCTCCACAGTCAGGTGCGAGGGAAGGAGTGGTAGTCAGGACAGAGGACAAGGCCAACCCAAGTGGGACAACAAGTGGGGCCCTGGAAGCTTCTTCCAGAGGGTCCCAGGGGATGCGAATCCAGGTGAGCTGGGGGGAAGGGGTGCACACAGGTTCTCCAAGGTACGGGGGGCCCAAGAGAGACAAGAGGCTCCCATACCTCCTGTTGCAGTGCCTAATCCCTGGGCCTGGATAGGTGGGGGCAGGAGAGCTGTGTTGGAGAAATGGGGAGACAACCAGCCTCTCGGGCACAGACGTTGGCAGGAGAGAGACAACCTTGTCATCTGAGTGTTAAGTGGCTCCTTTGTGTGTTCACTGAGCAGGTGTTTACTGCACCCTTGCTATGAATGGAGAACTGTGTTTCGTGCTGGAGATGGAGCTGGATAGAGCCCAGCTCTAGCCTCCTGGTGTGCTATTGGGAGGTATGACAGTTTGGATTATTGTTATGAAAATCGTCACTGCTCTGCCCACCCCCCTCCCCCAAACATTTACACGCCTGTTACAGGGGTGTGTGTACTCTTCCCCACTCCACTGACATTGAACTTGGCCATGACACTTCTTTGGCCAGTAAAACATTAGTGGTGTGTCACAAGCATCCTTGAACATGCTGTGAGGTTCAGCTTGGCTTTTAAGTTCCTGCCATTCTCTCTGAGAAATGTGCTCTGGAGCCGCTGGTCCCAGGAGAATAAAGAAATACCTGGGGCAGATCTGTGCCTGAGCCACAGCCTGGAAGCACAGTGCCCTGACTGACCAACCCACAGGCTCATAAATGAGAAGAACAAATGCTTGGTGTCTTAAGCCTGAGTATTGGGGTGATTTGTTACGCAGCACTATTTCAGCAATAGCTGACTAAGATGGGCAGAGATGGAATAAAAAGAAGCCAGCTGGTAAATGTATGTCAGGGGGTGATAAGAACAGGCAGACAGAAGCTGGAGAAGGGGAAGAGAGTGGTGAGTGTTGTTGTAGATAGGGCAGTGGGGAAGGCTGTCTGATAAGGCAGCAGAGGCCTGACGGAAGTGGGGGAATGAGTAATGTGGTTATCTGGGGTGGGGAATTTCAGACAGAGGAAACAGCAAGTGCAAAGGTCCCGAGGCAGGAATGAGCTTCATGTAGAAGCAAGACTGTGTGACTGGAGCAGAGAGAGCCAGCCAGGGGCCAGGTGGGGGTGGCAGGAGAGGGTTCAGGAAGGGGACTGGGGACAGATCCTGTGGGAAGGATGTGGGGTTTTATTCACCTCATCCAGTATTATGTTTCTAGCTGCTTGCTGAAAGAGCCAGAGAACATGTGGAAAAGCAGAGCCGGGGCGGAAGGGGTCACTGGCGAAGGACCCCTCCACCCACGTTTGGGGTCTGTAAGGACAGAACCTGTGTAAGTCACAGTCATGCCACGTCCTGGGCCCTTCCCAGCCCTCACTCTCCTGCTTTCCCTTGAGGTCCCCCGCCCTCACCTCTGTGACTTTTCCCACCTGTACTTCCCTCCCACCTCTCCATCACCCCACCACTGTCTTCTCTGCTCCCCCCAACTGGACCTTCTCCAACAGTCAGCCCCATCTCATCTCTCAAGGTGGGGACGACTCCCAGCTCTCCAGCCCCTCCCTGTCCCTGGGACCCTGGGCATTATGTCACTGTCTAGACATGTCCCCCTGGTGGCCTGTGGCTCTCACACTGCCTTGGTTTAAGCGGAGCCCATCACTGGGGGAGGGGCTCTCAGAGGACTGTCTGAAACCTAGGAACTTCAGAGGCCCCTCCTGGAGTCCGCTCCAGTCCACAGGTGGGCTACTAGCTTCGTTTTTTTTTTTTAATACTGGTTTCAGATGTCACTCCTCGGCCCCCACCTTGGGCAGCCGCTCTTCCCCATGGGATGAAGGAGCCCTCCTGGGCTGGCACTGAGATGCTCCTCCAGTTGGGCCTCAGCTTACCTTTGTCCCCGGGTACACCCTCCCCTGCAGCCTGGTGGGACTCCCAACCCCCTGCCCTGGCCTCAAGCACACTTTGCATCCAGGCCTTTGCCTTACCTTGTGATCAACAGGTATTTACTGAGGACCTACTGTGTGCACGGTACTGTCCATGGTACTAAGGAGCAGGGGACGCCCAGCAGAAACCTGTCCTCATACAGCCCCCAGAGCCCCCTGGGGTGCCTCAACCCTCCCTGCACTCTCCTTCCTGCCCCTTCCTCTAGGTTGGGTCACTCAGGGCCTCAGTGGCCAATGTCTCTCCTGCCACTGGGCTATTGTTAGCCACATAAGTATATCTCGCTTTGTGTCTGATTATTCTTTTAGATGAAGATTTCCTTTTTTAAAAAATTTGTAAAAGTAATGTGTGCACCCTTTCCTTAGAAAAAAAAAAAGTGCCTTCAGCTGCTGGCCTCCATGCCCCCTTCCCGGCAGAGAAGAGCAGGCTTGAACCTCGATTTCCCCAGTGGCAGAGGAGGCCGGCCCAGGGACTCCACAGCACTCTGGGTGTGAGCTGTGCCACAAACAACTGAATCAAAGCCTCTTCTGAAAGCAGGAACAATCTTCCAGGGGCAGAAAAGAGAGAAAAGAGAACATAAAAGAACTGAGTTTTTGACGGAAATTGGGGAGCCCCAGAGGGGAGACCCAGAGTTGGGGAAGTCCAAGAGAGCATGTCAGAATGCAGAGCCCTGAGAAGACACCAGGAAGCCCTTACGTCCTGGCTGCATGGCCGCAGCCTCTCCGAGATGCAGCGTTTCCCCACGAGCAGGGCCACTGCCACACTTTGTAGGGAGCAGCACAAAAACCCTTTGTAAGCTGTGACACGGGCACAGATGTGAGGGCGTGCTGCTTTCCTGGGCAAAGGTTCGCTCTGTGTGCCATGTCCTGCACTGGGTCTTGAGCCACCCAAGGACAAGGACCACACTTATCCTGTGTCTTCTCCGGGGGCCCTAGTGCCTGGTGCTGGGCAGGCAGGAACACAAACACATCTATGATGCGCTTGCTGTGTATTAGACACCCGGTGGGGGCCCTGCACGTGTGGCTGGAAGGAACCTCCGAGCTCGGGCCCACCCTCCACACAGATGGGAAGAGCAAGGCTCACAGAGGTGACTTCACATCCCCAGGTGGCACCGGAGCCAGCACTCCAACACAGAGGAACGAGTGACGGGATGAAGGAAGCGAAATGGGGCAGCGGTCAGTGTGAACCGGCGCTGATCTATGGTGAGTCTTAACCTTGACTCTGGCCAGTGGCCATGTCAGTATTGCTGTCTCTCTGGGGGCTCTCAGGAACCTCCAAGGAGCCCCCCCAACATATAGGGCATGGAGGGCAGACCCCAGGGCCCAGCACAGACCCAGGTGGGCATGTGCCAGCGGCCTTTGCCGTGGGCTGCCCAGCTAGCTTTGCCACCCTGCCCCAGGAGCGCCAGCTTCTCCCCAGGGCACAGGACACTGCTCCTGACTCCTCTGACCCAATTTCGTGCAGGCTGCTCTGGAGTGGCAGCGTCCCAGCGCCGCTATAAATAGCATCTCTCCTGGGCCCCAGACGGCCAGTTGGCAAACACTGTAATTTGCTGAAAAGTTTGGAATGTGTCTAAAAATGAAGAAGGCAAATGAGACCAGCCTTGAGGGGGTGCAGCCGGCATATCCATTTCAGAGAGGGCCTGAGCCACTGTCCTGCTCCTCGCCAGCGTCTTTACAAGGGCGCTGCAGGCGCGGTGTCAGGGAGAGGGGACAAATGTGGGCCTAAGAAGTCAATATTATCGTTTCCACCGAGAGAGGCCACCTCCTGTATTGGCCTCACCTCTGACCTTCCTGTCCCAAGGAGAGAGGTTGCTGCCCCTGGGAGGGGGCTGCCCCTGCTTAACCCTTTCTCGGACTGAGCTAGCTAAACCAACGAGGACCTGGGGAGCACACAAGGGTTGTGAGGGCCAAATAATTTCATCCAGCTCCCCCAGTTTGCAAGTGAGGAAGTGATGTGACAGAAACCAAACAAAGTTGCTTCTGAACTGGGTTTAGGTCAACGTCCCTTGGTTCCCAATTTAGTGCCAACCAAGTCTTAGACTCCCAGCCTCCTGGGAGGGGTCACCTCTCATAGGGGTGCGGGAGGGTCCTGTGGCCCCACTGAGTGTTGACATGGAGGAGGCCCTGAATCTTCCTGAAGCTCCGGTCTGATCCAACCTGTGCTCCTGAGAGGCACAGCCATTGGTCTTCTCAGGGCCCCAGAGGCGATCTCATTCTTGTCCACGAGCCAGAGAAAGGCTGAAGGGGAACTCACTGCTCTGCCTCCAAGCCAAGGTCAGGGCTTTTCCCCACTTCAGGTAGAGCTCAGATTAAAAAGCCATCTTTCTGGCCCTGGCTGGTGTGGCTCAGCGGATTGAGGGCTGGCCTGTGAACCAATGGGTTGCCAGTTCAGTTCCCAGTCAGGGCACATGTCTGGGCTGTGGGCCAGGTCCCCAGTAGGGGGCGTTCAAGAGGCAACCCATTGATGTATCTCTCACACATCAATGTTTCTCTCCCTCTCTTTCTCCTTCCCTTCCCCTCTCTCTAAGTATAAATATATAAAGGTAAATAATGTAAATGTGGCTTTGTTTTAAAAGCCACTTTTAATTATTCTTTGTGCCATCTTCAGGGGTTGAGTTTGGCTTTTCTCTGAAGTAAGAATCAGAGCGTTGAAAACAATGAGTCGGGAATTCCGAGAAGGAACCCAGATCCTGCACCATCTCACTGTGACCGTGAGCAAGTCACTTCCCTTCAAAGGGCCTCAGTTTACCCACATGTAAAACTGTTATGACCACAAAGGCTTCCATTTACAGAGGGTGTAAACTTGTGCTTTACATTCATTCATTCCCTTTGTCTTCATAACTACCACACGTACAAGAGGTATTTTTATCCCATTTTACAGATGAAGAAATTGAGGCAGAGAGAGTTGATAAGTTGTCCAAGACCACACCACTTTTTAAAAAGCTTGAAACCCACCGCACAAGATGTTCTGAAGTCCCTTCCAGCCCTGGTAATTCTGCTTTGAGCGGCCCCAAACACACTAGGAACTAGCAATAACTCAGCTGGTAGCTCCCAGCTCTTGTCTGCCAAGAGGCCTTGTTTGAGGCAGGGCCAGGCAGGGAGCAGGGACAGTTCACAGCCATGAAGAGGCTGTACTTGGAGAATGAGCCAGGATGCCCTGGTCTCGGCCCATCAGCAATGGCCATGTTTCTCTGCGCAGATGTCACCTACCTTCCTGCGAGTCCAGCAGCCAGGAATTGTGGCTGAAACGCGACATCTAGTGGCCAGTTGTAGAACTTTAGGCTTCATTTCCCCAAGGAAGCTCTAGAGGACAATGAAGAATGGGGAGAAATATTATATTATAAATATCATAGACTAGGACAGCTATCTACATTATTTACAGAGTTTTTAAAACACAAAGGTACCAGGGCCTCACCTCAGACCTAGAGAACCATAACTCAGGAAGAGGAAGAGGAGAATCTGTCTTTTAGTTCCAGCCTAGCTGAGAACCCCAAGTAGAGACAGATTTTGGGTGGGGTGGGGGGGGGGGTACCTGTGCTGGTCAGAAGAAATGAGGTGTAGCATCTCCAACCGGTCTTTCATCTCTGTCTGAGCCACCAGGACTCTCTAGGCAGCTGACAAAACTAAATCCGGTAGGCATTATTTACAAAAGGAAATCTAGCGGCATCTCACATTTGATTTGTGCTTTATTGGGAAATAAAGTGATAGCTGGTAGAAAAAATGCTAATATGGAAATGGAATCAGTCATTTTAGACCCATGTCAATAAAATTTAGTCCGTGGGTAGAAGATACAAAAGATTTTTTCTCTCTCCTTAATGCAGTGGTTCTCAGTTGGGGTCAATTTTGCCTCCTGGGGGCATTTGTTTGGCAATGTCTGCAGACATTTTTGGTTGTCATAATGGGGGTGCTGACATCTAGAGAGCAGAGGCCAGGGACGCTGTTGAATGTCCTACAATACGTAGGACAGACCCCCCCCCAAAAAGAATGGTCCAATCCAAAACGTCCGTAGTGCGGAGGCTCAGAGCCTTGCGTGAGTGAGCACCAGGCGCTGTACCTTTAGGCCTCCTGAGGGCAGAGACTCTGACTCCTTCATCCCCGCCCCCCCAGGACCTGGCAAGGAGCAGCTTCCCAGTCCACCCTGAATGTTCAGAGTGCAGGGAGAGGTACTTGGAGGACAAATACTTAATGTGGACACATTTGAAAACCTCCCTAGCCTGCACACAGTTCTGGGTGCATTTCGACAGGACACGGACTTCCTAAAGCTGAGAAATCTCACCCTCCAGCTGGACAGTGGCCAGCCAGGTCACACACCACCTGGGAAACGGGGTAGAGCGGAATGACAAGGGGAGTTCAGCCCCAGGACAAGAGGGATTCAGTCTCAGGTCTTCCAAGCTGTGTAACCCTAGGCAAGCCACGCAACTTCTCTGTGTCTCGTCTTCCTCTGCACAGGGAGGCTAACACACAGCCTCCCAGGTGGTCGTGAGGGTTAAAAGGCATCGTGTGCATGACGCGCTCCGCCTAGAGCCTGGCCCTGTGAGTGCTTGTTAAATGTTAGCTATTATTGGCACCACTACTATTCGTGTCTGGACTTGGTTGTGCGTGGCTGCTTCGCTGCCAGAGACGAGCTCTTACCCACTCGGTACTTGAACGTGAGTAATAAGGAAGCATAACTAACGGATGCAGCAGACAGAGGCAGAGGATCCTAGGCCCACTGACTCCGAGCCTTGGAGGGAGGGGCCTGAGAACGCACAACGGTAGTGAACTCCCAGTGAATTTGGGGAGTCTGGCTTATTAAAGCCAGACATCGGAGACATCGGAGTTCGGCTGCCTGGGTTCAAATCCAAGCTCTGCTACCAATTGACTCGGGTGATCTTAGGCAAGTTACTTAACCGCTGTCTGCCTCAGTTTCCCCACCTGTTACGGACCTGCCCAGCACTACTTTGGCACCCAGTAGGAGTCAACAAAGGGCAGCTCCTCCCTGTCCCTTCTCTAGCTCTGTAATTGGTGACTATCACCTTCATCTTCCATACAAGGCCTGTTTCCTGGTCCCAGCATTTCCCTCAGACTCATCCTCTTTCTCAGCCCCCACTGGTGTGCGGTGGGGATATTTGTCACCCACCGGCCCCTCACAGATTCCCCAACTCTCCCACCCACTGCCCGGGTGGGTCCTTCCAACAGCAGCAACAACACAGCACACTGTGGTCTACAGTGTAGAAAGCGTTGTCCTCACCATCATGACCTCCCTCAACCGAAAGAGCCTCTGAGAAACGTTGCCGGTCGCACCAATGTTGTTCTGGTTGCGGTCCACAGCCTTTCCATCTGAACCACTCCTGTTCTGAGCTCCTTGCAAACCTAAGGCCACCCAAAGTCAAGCTCAACGTTCCTTCCCATCAGAAACATGCCTCTGGGCCCCACGCCTTGGGACTCCCCCATGCCGCCCGCTCCCCCGGCCACGCCGTGCCCAGGCACCAGCAGGAAGAATCGGCAAAGTTGGAACATTTCATTTGTAATTCTTTGCAGATGAAATGTCAGAAATATTGGAAAGACAGAGTCATAAATCTGATCCTAATATAGCATAGAGCTTATTAATGAAGAATAAATCACCGAGGGGACCCTCCCTGGAGTGTCCCGCCGGGGCCCGTGGGGGGGATGGTATATTTATGTGCAAGTGGATCAGGTCTTTTGCTTTCTCAGATATATGGCCAGGGCAGATTTGTCAGGGCAGTAGCCTTAACATCAGCCAATTATATTTTTTTCTAGTAAAATTAATCTATTCTATAGAAATCTCCTAAGCATTTATTGGATTAGGCCCACATCCAAATGTAGAAAATCACACACACACGCCACTGTGGGACTCTGGCAGGCTCGGAATTAGAGCAGCTCTACACCCTCCCCTCAGCTGCCCCCAACTAAGAAATTCAGGCGGAAGGGGCTGGAGGGGCCGACCCTCATGGCCCAGGTAGGTAAACCGAGGCCCAGAAGGGCGACAGCCTCACGGTCACCCAGACAGCTGTGGTTGATGTGAGACAAGAACCCCAGGCCCCTTTTCCCACCCCCCAGAGATGTCCACATCCCGGTCCCCTGATCGCCCTAATGTGACTGTGTTACCTTACCTGGAAAAAGGGACTTCCCAGTGTGACGGCACGAAGGGTTCTGGATGGGGAGGTCATCCTCAATGGGTCCCACAGAATCAGAAGGGTCCTTAGGAAGGAAAAGGTGGGGGGAGGCAGGAGAGTCAGGGGAGATGTGGGGACAGAACGGAGGCTGGAGTGATGTGAGGCCCTGAGCCAGGGCCTGTGGAGGCTTCTAGAAGCTGGTGGGCAGGGGGGTGGGGGGGGCAGCCAGGAGACATATTGTCCCTCAGAGCCTCAAACTGTGAGGTGTTTGTGCTGCTCAAGGACACTAACTTGTGCTTTGTTACGGCAGCAGAGGAAAGTGACAGGGTGTTAGAGAGAAGCTTCGTCACAGCCAACTGCATGGCCAGTGTCTGCAAACTGTGAGAGAGGGGACCCTACCCCAGGTCACCCCAGATCATCCCTGGCACTGGGATCTCCTCCTGTCCAGAGGCCACGGACACTCGCCTCCGCCTGCGCTGCCCTCGTTGGTGCTGGCTTGGCTGCAGCAGGGTCCCCGCCTGTTTCCTCGTTCCCTCCTCTGTGGCTTTTCTGCAGCCTCACCCACCTCAGCCTTGGGACGGGCAGTCACACCCCCCCACACACACACACACACACAAGAGTTAACACTACACCCTCCCCTCTCCCATCCACTCCCCTCGAGGATTTTCTTACCTCTGAGAAGCTAAGGAGACCATGACCTTGTCCAAGGCATCCCCCCTGCAGCCTCCTGTTCTTAGCCGTCATCCCCACCAGCCCTCATGGCCTCGAAACCAAAGGGCAAGCCACCCCTTCTCTAGGCCACTTTGTGGGCCTGCTCCAGTCCGGATTCCTCTCTCCATCCCTGGTGCCTCAGAAAGCTCCCAGGGAGGGGCACCTGGGGGCAGGCCCAGCTGGGGGCAGGAGGGAGGGTGGGAAATTGTGAAAAAGAGGCCGGGAGCAGCCCACCTAGCCTGGCTGGTGGCTTATTAAAGGACATATTCCTGACACCCCATAAATGCCCCCTGGCCAGGGCCGAGTCTCAAGGGTGGGCCCAGGAATGCACCCAGGGTGCGCCTGGCCGCACGGAGATTACGGAGTGGAAAGGGCTGGGAAGCCGGCACTCCTGGCTGAGCCCTCGGAGGTCAGCTGGGAGTTATTTAACCTCTCCAAACCGCAGCATCTCTCCCATACAGTGGGGCGCTCTGATACGCACGTGACAGAAGTTTCGAGGATTAATGTAAATACCTAAGGCACAGAGGTAGAGGCTGCGGGTGCTCTGTGTCCCCTGGGGCCCCGTCACCTTGGAGCCCCAAATATCTAATTTCTGGCTATCCAAGGGCCAGAGAATGAATGCCCTCACCCCACTCAGCAGGCTGGCCAACGACAGAATGGAATTGGTGTTTAAACACCCTGGCCCCCTCATCCTTCAGGCAGGGCCACTCGGAGGTGTGGCTCCCACCCTCCCCCCCCAAAAAAAAAGTCTCCCAGCGAGAGCAAGCCCCGGGCGCCCACAGGGTGACTTACCTACCCACAACACCCTTTGCGAACTGCCTTCCCTGCCCCACTTCCCCCTCTCCTCCTGGAGTTTAGTGAGCAACTCTCAAACCAACAACTTGCCTCTGTGCCCTTCTTAGGTCAGCTCCCGGAGGACCCCAGGCTAAGGTCAAAGGCATCCCAGCACAGGTCCTGGCGGCCAAGAAGCCAGTCCTCTTTGGCTGTCAGTGCGGAACCTGAGTTAGCCCAGCCCCAGAGAAGTCACCACAGGTCCCTGGGCAGTGCTGTGGCCTGCAGGAGCCCCACCTGGCTGGAAGAGAGGCCATCGAGGTCCCAGGGAAGCTGCCTTGCCCTTTCCTTTCCTAGATTCCCAATATCCGCTAGCTGGGAATGGAGAATATATTCCCAGCTCCAACACACCCATCTCCCCCGATCCCAGGCCCCCCAAATCTGAAGTCGCCCCTAACCACCATCGCCCCTAACCCTACCCCCTTGTCCTGTTTCTCCCACAGAGCAGACACTCCTTGGAGACACCTCACAGCTGCATCTTGAAGCGGCCATGCCAAGCCCCCCCCCTCCTGGGCCTCTGCCACATGAATTCTAGCCCCCAGGGGCATTGAAGTCACCTCCCAGAGAAATCCCTATGATTTCATCTTCTATTTAATCTTTATTTCTCCTCATACTTTTTTAGAACTTCAAATAATTTCTCATTTGTAGCAACTAGGAAGCCATAAATCGCCCCTTTATGTCTGAGGAAAATCAATTGTTATTTGACACTTTACCTTAATATTCCTGACTTCCTTCAACTGTAATAAAGCTTCCATCTGCCTTTTATTTTACAGGCAATTAGTAAGTCACCTTTTAAAAAATTTTCCACATTTTCTATCAAATGAATGCCAGGATCGAAAGGGGAGAGCTGTTTTATGGGATTGAACTCACTGAGTAGGAGGGGTTTATCTGTAGCCTTCACGGTACCAACACTCATTACTGGATTTTATTGATTCGGGGGCTTTTTAACCCTTAGCAATAATACAGGTGTCACCTGCCGGCGGCACTTGGGAGGGGGCGGGGATGCTGGGAGGGGCAGGGAGAAGCTCGGAGCTCAGGCCCAGGCTGGAAAGGCAGAGAAAGGAGTTCCAACCCTTTGAAATGTGATCACTCCGGGCCCTACCACACTCTCAGAGCTAAATCACAGCCCAGATGCTCTCTTTTTTCCTAGCTTGGGTTTTTTCCCTCAAATTACCCAGGGGAATGTGACACTGTTGCCCTCCCGCCACGGGATCAAAAGAAAGAGGACTGTTCTTGCGAGTCCAAGGACCTGGGTATGCTGGCTGTCTGGGTATGGTTCCTGGCTCTGCCTCTTTGAGCCCTGGGACCTCGGCCGGGTAAGTGAAGGCGCCTCTGAGGCTGTTTCCCAGCTGCAAAGTGGAGAGAAGACTCTCCCTCCATCCCCCTCACAGGGCTGCTGGGGGCTACCCACTGGAACCCATTTGTGAGGAATGCTTGGAAGACCATCTTTTTTTTTTAAAGATTTGATTTTATTTCTTTTTTAGAGAGAGGGGAGGGGAAGGAGAGAGGGAGAAACACAGCGATGTGTGAGAAGAACATCAGTTGCCTGCCTCTTGCATGCCCCCAACCGGGGACGTGGCCGCAAACCAGGCACTGGTCTTGTCCTGACCAGGAATCGAACCAGTGACCTTTAGCCTTGGGGGACGACACCCAACCACTGAGCCACGCTAGCCAGGGCTGGAAGACCATCTTAAGAAACTACTTCATGAACTCACAAGAACTATGATTATGAGTAGGAATCTCAGTTCACAAACTCCAGGATGACATCTCCCTTGTTTTTCTAGAATGCATCCTAACCTGTCCTGTACCTCCATGCCACAGGGCTAGTGGAACTTTGGCCCTAGCCTTTCCCTGGTAGCCTCCCCCACCTCATCCACAGCACCCCTTCCTACAGGCCACCATCTGACCCCAAAGCCTGGGAGACCTTTCTTGGTCCAGACAGGATGGCTGGAAGCTTTAGAGCCGTCAGCAAGAGGTGAGAATCCAGTAGCTGAGGACAGAGTCCAAGGTGAACACAAGGTAAGGTGGCAAAAGTTTCCCCATGGATCCACAATGAAGCCAATAGAGGAAACGTTCTTGGTAGAAAGCCGTTTCTTGGTAGGATATGTTCTGGGTGGCAGGTGTATGGTGTTTACAATTCTTTCAACATGGCTATAAGCTGAGGTTTTTCCATTAACATGTTGGAGGGGGGCAAAAACTCAGTCTGGGGCAAATTTCCTGGGCGGAGGGCCTGCCTGTGGTGGGAGAGGGCAACCGGCGTGAGCAGGGAAGGAGGAAGGCAGGGAGCCTTCTGCCTCCGGAGGAATCTGATAATGGGAACGGCTCCATCGTTTGTGGGCCCGGTGCAAAATGAAGACGCAGGGCCCCTTCTTCATACGTGATCGAGAATACCCAGATGACAACTGCAGGCAGCAGCGCACTAAAGCAAGTGCCAGGCCCTGCACAGGTCGCCCACCCGGAGCCCGCCCTCTCTACTTGGATGAGGGGTCTGTTTTGACCAGTCCCTTCCCACCCATCTCTCCGTGTCTGCCCTAAACAAAACAAAACACCCCTCAACCTGGCATCTGGTGCAAGCAGAAAGAAGGCGGGTAGCTTGGGGCCTTTTCTAAAACTAATGAGTCAGTGAATGCTCGGGTAGCCCTCACCATGTACCAGGGACTGATTCAGCACTTGACGTTGTGCTAACTCATTTAATCC
Source organism: Macrotus californicus (assembly GCA_007922815.1). Lineage (NCBI taxonomy): Eukaryota > Metazoa > Chordata > Mammalia > Chiroptera > Phyllostomidae > Macrotus > Macrotus californicus. Next base: position 87,373 of record VMDR010001254.1, on the reverse strand, counting down.
TCCCAACAATCCTCGGAGGTAGGGCTGTTGTGACTCCCACTTCACAGGTGAAGAAACTAAGGCAAAGACAGGGTAAGTCTTGCCCAAGTTCTCAGAGCTGGTAAGCGGTGGAGACGGGCGCTGGTCCCAGGCAGCCTGGACCTGGAGTCGTGCTTCTAACCACTGTGCTCTGCTGCCTCTCTGAAAAGAAAGCCCGGAAGAACTGATGGTGACAGCCCCCTGGCTGGAAAAACGTTTGCTTCTCCCCAGAGGACAATCTTCACAGCATTTCTAACTCAGAAATTCTCGACTACCATGTCAACACACATCGCCTTGAAGTACGTCGTAGTTACCGTATTCCTAGTTTTAAAGTAGCAAAGTCTGTGAATGATGGAACGTCTTAAAAAATTAGGGCAGATGTAAGTTCTGTCACTGCCACTCATTTGCCTTGCGATTGGCTTTCCTGACGGCAGGAGAAAGCCCTGCAGGAACAGCCAGCGCCAGAGCTGTGCACGGTCCTGCGGCAGATTCTCAGGGCAGTGGGACACCAGTGAACGTCATCACAAGGTGTGGCAGGGCCGGAGAAGCAAGAACTGCAGCTCTAACTTTATATGGGAGTGGGTGAGACCTGAATTCTTGAAAAAGCAACGCTGTTTCATGCGCTCCCTCTCTCAATACAGCTGCCCCGAGGACACCACTGACACCTGGTGGCCAGGAGTAGAATTGCAGGCCTAGTGTCTGCAATGGACCAGGCAGCATCTTCCCATCTGCAGGCCTGAGAGGAGCTATATCCCCATCTCCAATAATCCCATCTCCCCTAATTCCAAATCTCTCAGTCTGAGATTGCCCCCAACCACTACCTTCTTTAACCCCCATCTCCCTTGCCTAGTTCCTCAAACACAAAGCAGACACAGTTGTTCCCACCCTTCACAGACACCTTGCCTCTAAATCTTGAAGCCACCATGCCAAAGGTTCCTACATGCAGTCATAGCAGGAAGCAGGGGATCAGCTGTGTTTGGGTGAGTCAGGAAGACCCCCTGAGGAGGAGGCCCTTGAGGATGGGTAGGAGTTGGCCAAGGAGACAATAGGGATAAGACACCGGAGGAAAAAGGGACAGAACTGGGCTTTGCAAGAAAAGGACACAAGGCATGTTTGTACCAGGATGCACTCTGTATTTGCTATTCCCTTTTATCCTCACAAACAGCCTGGCCAGGGAGCCATTATTGCTCACATTCTAAGGTAAGGACGTTATGATTCAGGAAGGTAAACGCACCTGCCCAGAATGGTCAGACACATATGTAACAGGGCTAGTTTGTCCAGGGTGAGTTGTGGAGGATTTGAGCTCATACAGATCGGGAAGAACCGGGGCACCCAGGAAACACAATGAAGGTGCAGGGTGGCTTTCAAGCGCCCTCATAATCCTTGGTGCTGAGACCTGCCCCGTCCTCAGAGGCGCTGCCAGGATGGATGAAGGCCCCCCCCAGGCAGCCAGCACCAGCTGGACTGTGCTTCCATATGGGACAGGGAGGGCCGCAGACATCGAGATTTACGATGGCCGTGGCCTTTACGACTTAATGGTCAAGAGTTGCACCATTTCAACTCATCATACAGTTTTGTCTAGAAATAGCTGCAAACTCCCACTCCAGGGTGGCTCCCAGTCATGAGCGGGTGACCTGTGCCTCTCCTAAATCGTATTAACATGCAGGGCAGCAGGCCCGTGCTTTCTTCCTTCCCTCTGCAGCGTCTCTCGCCATCCGCCAGTCTCTTCCTTCCATAACGCAGAGGAACGCAGAGGCAGGGCTGGAAGGCCACTTGGGTGTGGCCCCATCTGCCCACTCAGACGACCAGGTAAACTGTCAAGGAGCAGCATGTTGGCTTGGCTTCACCCCCTCCTCCAAGAATTAACATAAATATCTGCCCTCCCTCTCTACCCCTCTTTCCATGTCTTCTTCCTCTCTCCCCTCCCTTCTCTCTCAGCCTCATCCAGCTGTCCCTCCGCATCTTTCAGGACCTCCCTGGTTTGGGGCTGCCTTGCTGAGCAGTTCAGATGAAGACATGCACTTTCCTCCCAGGGGACTCAGTCCTTGAATAGGACCCTCCAGAAGACCTGTATGTAAGGGGGCTCCCTGTGCTCCCCTCAGCCTTCCTCCCAAGTACAAGTGTGGAAACCCCTTCCCACACCTGTCTCCATGTCCAGGGGCTTGCTTTAGGGTTCTAGGGGTTCAGGGAATGGATGGAGAGAGAGTGAATGTCCCATCCTGGGTGCACGCTGGGTGATCCAAAGACAGGGTCTTGGGCACAGGTTGTGACACAGGGTCAGCCGTGGACACTGGCTGGTGATGATGCTGGCGGTGTACTCACTGGTTCTTCCCACCGTCCACTCACCACCTTCCTCTTCCTGACTCATGGAGGGGCTTTGTGAGTCGCCAGATCTGTCCTTAAATCCAGCACTGCCTTTGCTTACCCCCCTCCCTGCATTCTCCCCTGGAGTCACCCTACACCCTCTCGGCCCTCCCCCCAAAAAGCTCCTTCACTTTTCTTTCACAATACAGCTCGAGGGTCTGTTAAAAGCCAAATCCACACCCTGGCTGGTGTGGTTCAGTGGGTTAAGCACCAGCCTGCAAACCAAAAGGTCACCGGTTTGATTCCCAGTCAGGGCACATGCCTGGGTTGCGGGCCAGGTTCTCAGTTGGGGTGTGCAAGAGGCAACTGATCAATGTATCTCTTGCACCGATATTTCTTTCCCCCCCTCTCTTTCTCCCTCCCTTCCCCTCTCTCTAAAAATAAATAAAGTAAAAATCCAAATGATTAGCAACAGAATTAGCAACAGACAACTGCCCTCTCTAAAAGCTGGGAGGCTGGTCTTCAAACCTTCCCCAGGAGGTGAGAGGCAGTTATACCTGCCCTGCTGGAGCTGTGCCCTCCCCTCAGTCTTGATTCCCCAGAATAAGCAGTAAATAGCAGAAAGAAAAAGAAAACAGGCCCCTGTCCATACTAAAACAGAGGATGGCTCCCGACAGCCCCCAGAGGGCCCACCACTTGGAAGTATTATTAACACACTGGCCACCTTGTACCGACACCGGTTATCATTTTACCTTTGTAAAGAGCCTTCTCAGACCTCGTCTCTTTCACAGCCAACATGTGGGGTTAGCATTAGGAAGAACAGCTACAGTTAAAAAAAACACCCGCCATGTGCTGGGTGCTTTCCATATAGTCTCCTGTGTAATCCTCACTGACCCTGAAAGGTAAGCACCATTATCCCTACTTCACAGGTGGGGCTCTGAGAGGTCAGCTTGCCCAAGGTCATGCAGCTAAAACTTACCAAGGAGGGGCTAGAATACAGGCGGGACGTTGCTCTGGTAGGATAGGTGGGGTGCTTCCTGCTGATTTCTGGGGTGTTTGCGCAGAGGCACAGAGGGGCTGTAGTGCTAGACTGTGCCAGCAGAGGGCGCACCGAGGCCTTGGAGCCCGGCAGTTCGCGGACTCCTCCGAAAGGCGGTCTTGCTTTCAGGGTCTGTAGCTTGGACCATCCCAAGCGTGGCTCCTGTTTCCGAGGCTGCCCTGCTGCCAAAATCTGTGGGCAGGTGGGAGCCAAACCGCCACGCTGCTGCAAATAACCAGAGGTGCTTTTCCCGGGGCCCGCGTCTTGGGTTCTGGTCCCAGCCGGTTACCGAACAGTTCTGTTTCTCAGTGCCTCCGTTTCCCCCTCGGTGAAACTGCAGGGTTAGTTTGCCCAGACTCCTGGATCCCTGGAGGCAGTGAGATGTGGAAGAAAGAGCGGTGGCGTCTCTGTCACTTCAGAGAACCCAGCGGAGGGGGCGCATCTACCCTCTAGAAAGCTGCCCAGAGCAACTGAGGTGCCCAGGGTTGAGCACCCTGAAGACGCTGGTGATCTCTGTGACCCACGACTAAGAAATGTCCCTGATGTCAGTGTGAGAGAAGTAATTAAACGCAAGTGCACGCAGCAGCTTTAACAAGTAAGAACGGCAAATCTCAGAGCTGGTGAAGTTGGAGGTTGGGGTGGTCAGCACAGGTGGGGTCCCTTCCAGCTCTCCCAGCTCCACCTGTCTTTCACCCCCAGTTTCTTCTCTCTTCCCTAAGGAAAAATTGTCACAAGTCTCCTAAGCCTGGCTGTTCTGTGCCCTCCCCATTGCCAATGCCATCAAACCTAATGACCGGAAACCGGGCTTTGCTCTAAGAGGGACAAAATGGAGCTGCAGGGGGAGGTCCCAGAGGTCCAGCCTTCTCTGGAGGAAGATCGGGGTGCTTGGGATGCAGCAGCAAGGGCCTTTGTGGCCAGGACTTTCACCAGCCTCCCCCAGCCAAGGAGGGGTTCACAGTGCAACCTTTACTCCAGTGCAGGGACAGGCAGCCCAGGCGGGGAAGAGATGAGCCACGTGGACAGTGGTGGGGAGCTAGAGGGACTTTGTCGTGGCCTGGGACCCGGGAGCAGTCACCGCAATGACCTTCATTGGCAGAGGAAAGACTTAAATCCCCTGTCACCCCAAACGCTTCCCGGAGGATGACTGCCCAGGGCTCAGAGCCTCCCCGAGGGCTGCCGGGGAACCTTGCTCCCCACAGGAAAGCAGCAGCCACAGGACTGCTGTGACCCTTCACTTTGATCTTTCACTGCAGCCTGACCCCTCTGAGGTGGGGGTAAGGTGCAAGGGGTGGGGGCCCCTGTCAGAGGAGAAAAGGCATTTAAATAAGAGAAGTAGGGGCTGAAGAGAATGCTAATAGCCCCTACAGGCCTTGACCCTGGTCACACAGCCCATGAGGGGCAGAGCCAGGCCTTGAACCTTCTTCTCTGAGTCCCAAGTCAAGAAAGAGAGGAGGGAAGGGGACCGTGAAAAAAGTGTCAGAGGCCAGAGGGGCACCCGCTGGGGTCGACCCTGCCCCTGCCCCGGAAACCTGATCAGTGACAATACTCAGGGTGGGCTGGACTGCTCTGTCCAAACACAGGTGCCCCCCCGCCCCGCCCGAGTATGAACCCCGCTCAGACCTAGGAGGTCTGCGGCAGGACTTCAAGGAGCCTCTGCCAGCTGAGGGACATCCTAGTGGCAAATCCTAGAGACCAGTTGAACCCAGAGCTTCTGGGGGGTGAGGAGGGGTGAGAACAGGGCACAGGCTGTTCCAGCCTCCTGCAAAGTCCAGCCCTTTGGCCTCCTGTTGCTTCCCCACCCCCCACCCCCCAGGGAACCGCTCCCTCAGATTCCCAAATGGCCTCCTTCCCCTTCCCCCACCCGCTTCCCCCTCCAGTGCCCCTGTGCAAACATTCCCCCACCCCCTACAACTTCAGCACCTTCTCTTGCCCTCTGGACTCCTCACCCAGCATTCCCCACTCTGCACTCTGGCTCTCAGGACCCTCCCAGCAGTAGCGCCCCTTGCTTTCCACTGAACCTCCCCTCTGGACAGCCTGCTTTGTTCTTTTCCCCTTCGCCCTGACTAGGACGCTCCCTTCGCATTCCTGCTTGGTTCTTTCCCATCCCTCCTGGCACACACCCACCCACGACCTCACACACTTTACTCCCTCCCTCCTCCTCACACACTTTACTCCTTCCCTACCTGGGCCTCCCTAGGCCAGCCCTGCCCGGAGACCTCTCCGCTCTGATCAGCAGTCCTCGTCCCCACTCCCTTGGCCCAGTCACTCTCTGCCTGGAGAGCCTGCTGGGCCACTCCAGGGAGCCCCTGCAGGAGGTCCTGGGCCAGGGGCCTCTTCTCTGATCTCCGGGCCTCTAGGTGGGTGTTCAGTGACTGTTTATAGATTGATGAGAGATTCTTACATTTATAATCCTTTCTCTGGGAGGTCAGCTCCGAAGGTGCATGGGGAAAGAGACTGGTTCTGAGAGGTTTCCTTTTGTGCCTTTTGGAGGCACAAGCTTACTTGGAAAAGTTTATTGCAGGAGAGGCAGGCCCGGCTGCTCCATGTGGAACGTGGACCTCAGCCCTGGTCTGCTAGGCAGCTAGCCTTCCACACACCCCGCTCCCCTCGGCCAGCCGCAGCAGTGAGTTGGAATCTCTACCCGGAGTTAACGGGTTTTCCATCTTCCCCTCTCTGGACTGTGAACTCTGCACAGACACCGTGACCCATTCATCCCACTGTCCCCACAGCACCGGGCATGTCACTGTGGGTTCACATGCGTGCACCAGCTTCACTGGTGATGTCGTTACCAGGCTGCCCAAGGCTCACCCAAGGTCATCCGATCAGTAAGTAACTCAGCTGGGGCGCAGTGCCTAGCTCAATAATCACATACTAAATAAGGGATCAAGACACTTTTTATTCTTCCTGAAAGAGGGCACATTTATTCTCAGAGTGATACTTCTCATGCCCTGCCGTCCTTTGCCCAGACTGTCCCCACTGCTGACTGCCCACCCCCCTGTCCTCCACGCAGCCATGCCAGGCTCACACCATCAAGTCCTCCAAGACGATGTCTGTGACCACTCCAGCCCCGAGTGACCTTCCAGGCTGTGAATGCCTGTGGACGCCACGCTATTCGGCACCAACACCTTGTGCTGTCTTGTAGGCCCTGCTATTGTTTTATGTGGGTGTGCCTCACCTCTGAAACCAGACTGTGTGAGAAGCAGAGAGAGGCACCAGGGTGTGCCGCCGCCAATCTAACACGCAGCCAAGTGTTCAGGCTAGTGCCGAGACCACAGCACTCTCCGCGGAGGACGCCAAGGGACGTCTTAATGCCCCTTTTGGAACCAGATGGGGTAACAACATCCAGTAGCCTGCCCTGGGCACCCCTCCTCCCACTCAGCTGCACTTCTGACCTCTCTCCACCTCATTCGCCCTGTTCCAGCCTCCTTGCCACTCCTGGAGCTCTCCGAATGCTTCTCTGCATCCGTGTATTTGCCCACGCTGCTGTTCTCTTGGCCTGCACTGTTCTCCTGAATTTCCACACGCTCCCTCCCTCCCTCGCTTCCATCAGACCTCTGCTCTTCCACCTTATTGGAGTGGCCATTCCTGCCCACGCTGTGTAAGACAACACAGCCGCCACCCTCACCACCTCTCCCCCACTTGCTCCGAGTATGTTTCATCCTGGCGCTGAGCACTGGGCATGTCCCTGTTTACGTGTGTCTTGCTCTTCCTCCCTCTCTAGAAGCTCAGCTCTGCAAGGGCAGGAACTTGGTCTGTTTTGCTCACTCCAGTACTTCGGGCAGTAGGGGCTCAGTAAACATGTGTTGGCTATTGCTAACAGCAGAGCTTGGGGGCCGCTCCCGGTCCACGGGCTTTCCCATTATCTTCCATTTAAAATCCAGAAAATAGAAGCCAAGGCAGACGTAAGGCTGGGCTGTGTTGGAGGAGAGGGGCTTGGTAACCTGAAATAGTTCTCTTTCTGCCCTCCGTGTCTGCATGCAGCTGTGGGGCCGCAGGAGTCAGAGGGGTGCGGCACCCCATCCCTCTTCCACCCTGCTAGGGTCAGAGGCCCGTCCACACATTCTGGAAGAGTAGAAGCCGAGGCCGGGCTGATTGCTGAATGTGCTGCAGTTCTGATGATCACCACCAGATGGCGCCCCAGGGCCCGCCGTCCCGTTCCTCCTAATGCTCGACTGTTTCTGCTTTAAACCCTCGCTCCAGTTTTTCTTCTTCTTCCTCTCGGTGTAGGTGACAGCTCCTCCAGAAACTATCGGGCAGGACCTTTGACCAGCATGTGAGATGCTTTGATGGTCCAAGACCTGGGACATTAACTATTCGGATGCCAAAGTGGGACTGGTGATGTGGGTAAAGCCAACAGAGGGAATGCTGTTGCTTTTTGAAAACGTAACCCCACAGTCAGCTCTCAAAACTAACCCAAGGCTGAAGGCACGCATCGGTGTGTGCAAGTGTGTGTGTGTGTGTGTGTGTGTGTGTGTGTGTGTGTGAGTGAGAGAGAGAGAGAACGAGCAGAGTGCCGGACACCAGGGTTTCAGTGCTCATCTCTGTGAGTTCGGACCAATGAGACTGCACCTCCCGACACCGGGTGAAGGGGAATATTCGCAGACGCAGAGGGAGAGGGATGTGGGGACGTGTCTAACTCAGCGCATGCGTGGTGGGCAGTGCCCGGATCGAGCGTCTGTGCGTGCCTGTCCCTACTCTGGTCTTTCTGCCTAAGTGACACGGGCTCTGCCTAAGGGTGAGGACGCACACACCGCAGCATCTGTCACGAACGCACATGTGGTGCTGGCACGCTGAGCCTCTCTGTTCAATTTTGTATGACGTGTGGCCCGCGTGTATGGGCTCTGTGCAGGGATGAGGCGCGCACGTGTGTACATGCACCTGTAGGCGGTACCCTCGTGATCTCCCTCTCCAGGGGCTCAGACTAGGCCAGCTTGCTCTCTACTTCCCGGATTTTACTGCTCCGTGACACAGAGTCCTTCCAGGCTGCTGCTCTCCTCGGTTTTCATTGCACCTGCCTTTCTCCATGGCCAAGCATGCCTTAGGGGACGTTGTTTATTTCTTCAATTAAGAGAAGAAAGGCCCGGAGAGCCTGAACCCTCAAAACTACCACATAGTAAAATGCTCCGACGTTCATGAAACCACCAATCCCGCGGTGGTGTCTCAGCTATCCCCACCCAGGTTCCTGCCCACCCTGAACTATGAGGTTTGCCCACGGGTCTCCTGAGGCTGGGGAGATCTGTGGCCAGAGAGACTCTGTTTCTGTTTGCATGTGTGACCCTGGGTTAAGCTTTTGCCCCCCCACAGGACTTTTCTGCCTCAGTGTGGTATACAGGAAAGTCTAGAAGGCAGAGACCCCAGATTCCAGCATCCTTCCCTGGCTGCGTGACCTTAGACAAGGCCCCTAACCTCTCTGGGCCTCGGACTCCTCCTGGGTGAAATGAAGCTGGTGCGCCACCCTATGACCTGAGACGCCTTCCTGCTCTGACACCGCGTGATCTGAGGCCCTTTGTTAAGTAGAACCGTCTACAGTGAGTACTGCAGGAGTCGGCGTTATCCCCGTTTGACAGGAGAGGGCGAAGGTTGGCAGGTTTCTTCCCGGGGCACCGCCCTCTCCGCAACACCGCCCTGAAACCGACAGAGACAGAGAGAGCAGTTCAGAACACGGGCGCGCACTCACTGCCCTGCGCTGCCATGTCTTCTGGAACACCCCAAACAGCTGGGAGGGAATTGATGAGGACTTGTCTCACAGCTCTACACAGTAATTATTGGTGTTCATAATGACGCCCCAAGGCATTACATTCCCCTGAAATGCCTTTGGAATCATCAAAGAAAGATTAAACCATGCCTCGTATAATTGCTCTTTGAAATACCTTCTATTTTATTCTCTTGCTTGGAAAATTGATAACCTATGGATTTTCAATTAACTTTCAGTTACGAAGAATATTCAGTTTACCCAAGTATCTCATCCATTTTCTGGTCCCTTTTAGGAGTTTATTATCCATCTCAGGCTGCCCCCCCTCCTACCCCCAATGAGGATGACAGAGTTTGGAGGTGGAAAAATCACAGATCTGTCCTTGGAGGACCAGGCCCCAGCCCTTCCTAAGGCTGTTGCTCTGCAAGCCACCTAGCTTCTCCCAGCCTCAGGGTCCTCACCTGTGAAAAGTGGATTAGTGCCAGCCCCACTCCCTCAGGGCCATTGCCAGAAGCAAGTCAGTTATGGGGATGGGGGGGTGGGGGGCGGTTTGCAAATGTCACTTCTGTGCAAATGCGACCTGCTTGGGAAACACTGGAGCACTACTCGGTGAGACCCCCCAGGTTCAGCCAGCAAAACTGCTAGCTTGGGCAAGGAGCAGAGGACAGGTGTCCTGGACCCATGGTTTTTCCAATAGCAGCCCGTGCAGCCTTGAACAAGTCATTAGGCCTCTCCGGGCCTGAGCTCTGTCATTTGTGAAATGGGAACAGGCAGACTTGGAGGAGACCGGAGACTACAAATGGCCAGTTCAAGAGCCAAATTGTGCCTGTCGGCATCTTTTAATTGAGGAACAGTGTTTTAAATTCATTGCCAACATTTAAAAATTGAGACATCACCTATAAAAATCCAGAATCATGGCTCTTTTAAAAGTCTAGAAAGATCTGGTAAAAGTAGGTCCAGGTTCTTGCAAGGCGAACTTGGCCCGTGCCGCGCAGCTGTGGGTGCCCCTCTCTCTTTCACTGCACGCCTGCGTCTCCCTCCCAGCCGATTCTCTAGCTTGTGTGTCTGGGCCTGGCCCCATGTGGGGTCCTGACTTCTACCTGAGTGATCTCTAAGGGTTCAGGCTCCCTCAGGGATGCTGGCCTTTGTCCTGGAGGAGACAGAGTAACCTAGGACTGGCCCACAGTTTCTGTCTGGACCCTGGCTGGGGAAGGGCACATTCCTTTAGCAACTTCCAAGCTAATGCAGAGCAAAGTACTATGGAGGAGACCGCCCCCCATCCTGCCCCCCGGCCTTGCAGCCAGAGCCAGTAACTCACAGCTGTGGTTACCCGCGCGCTGATTTCTGTTTAAAAAATACTGCTGGATAAACAGTGAGGGAAACCCGAGCTGTTCCCACACCACATAAATCCCCAGTTTGCTGTCCTATCTGGTTAGCTGCCCCCCCCCCAAATAATGGAAATGCTGCCTCACAAGCAAGGGCAGCAAAAGTGCACCCCGGGAAGTGGGCAGCCGGGAGTCTCCCAAGCGGCCCCCTGGCCGGCGCTGGTGGCCTCCCTCTTCCTCTCCTTCAGCACTTCCTGCCCAGGGCCACTCACCTTTGTCCTCATTCTCTCCACCTGGACACCCTTCCTCTTTTCCGCTTTGTCTCACTCAAAAGGCCTCCATGGGAGACCTTTCTGGGGCTCCTGCAAACCTGCCCAACTACCACACTGCCCCCTAGAATGCCACCTTTGCAGTTGCCTTCCAGAGTCTTCTGTCAAAGTGCATATGTCCAGGCTCAGAAGGTGAGACCCGAGCCCTCTTCCATCTTGAAGACGACTTTTGCCTTAGATTAGGGTTTCCAGATTTGGGGAGGGGAAGAGGAGGAGGAAGGACACTCAATTAAATATAAATTTCAGATAAACAGCAAATGACGTTTTAGTGTGTGTTCCAAACATTGCCTGGGACATAACTTAACCCGGACTTCCTGTGCTTTATCTGGCTGCCCTAACTCTGCCAGGCACAGAAGCCCTGGAAAGGGAACGTTTGCTGAGCCCCTTCTGGGTGTCTGCGCATCGTCTGCACAGCAAGCCTCTGCTTTCCAGTTGGGGAAACCAAGGTCCCAACTCAGGCCCCTCTGTGTTTTGTGCGTTTAGTGCCTCTGCCCACCATCCTGACAGCAGGCAAGTGATGGCCAGCACCGAAGTTTAAGACGTCTATACACGAGAGAAGACAGGCATCTGAGGAAGCTGTCTCTATTCACTCAGCGTCTTCCGGGTCTTAGCAAAAGACCCCACCATTGGTTCCCGAGGGTGGAATGTCTGGCCCCACCTTGCACGCCTCTCGGGGACATCTGTGACAGTCAGGAGGACTGTGGTTCCCTCAACTCTGTCCTGTTGTCTTAGTATTTGAGCCTCACGAAGTCCTTGAGGGCAGGAGTGACCCTGCTTCTTCAGAGCCTTCTGAGAAGCAAAGCAAAGGACATACACGTTCCCATGAACGCCAGGCCCGATAGTAAACATCCCAGTCGCAGGAGATTTCCACCATATGCAAAGCTTGCCAGTCTCCTGCCCCATCTGCCAAGGTCTTGCTCAGGAAACGTTTGTCTACTCAACCTTCTGAGCGAATGCAAATAGTTTCATCTCGTCCCTTTTCGGTGGCACGTAAATATTCCACAGGGCCCTCCGGAGTTGTCCCTAAGATGAAAAGGTATTTTCATCATCCTCTAGCTGGTGTCACTAAAAACCGTACACTGGGCTATGGAAAGAGCTTCCCTGAGGCTCACCTCACTCTCTCCTCTCAGCAACTGAATGGGGAAAGAAGGAAAAGTTTGCCCCCAATGTATAGATGAGAAAACTGAGGCTCAGGAAACAGGTGGGATTTGTCTGAGACCACACAGCTGAGGAAAGGCAAGGCCCTATCTTCAGCCCGAGTCTTCTACCTGCAGCCCCAGGTGCCGCCTCGGACACCCTACAGCTCCAGGCCCAGGTAGGCGGGGTCCGTGGCGACAGGAACACGCCTGCTTGCCGTGCACAACGGGGAAAATTCCGAGTTCTCCGGGGTGGGTCGGGTGTGGCCAAGTCAACTGCCCACTTCAGGGCCCCTCCTCCAGCACACGCTTTTCCTCTTCCTCCCCCTGCCACCCCCAACAACCACCAGAAACGGGGTCCCCTCCCTTCCTGAAAGCCCCACTCCCCTTGGCCTCCTGGCCTCAGGCCTTTTTCCACAAAGAGCCACTTCTATCCATCTCTGTCTGTCCGGCCTGCGGGGCCTTGACAGGGACACGCTGACTTTGAGGAGGTTGAAGGTGCCGGTGCCCTGTCTTCATCTAGCAGACGGGTTGCCAGGAGGGGAGGAGCTGCTGTTTTTTCCTGGCCCCAGAAGAGGGGCCTGTCAGGAAGATGGAGAGGCCAGTGGGCCCCGGCCGCACCCTGCGGGGTGGCTGACAGACGCTAGCAGCTGCTGGGAGGGGGCGGTGCCGTGGTGCCAGGGCCCTACACAGAGCACCCCTGCTGGGGCCCCTCCCCATTGCCCCTCCGACCTCTCCGCCCACCCCACCGTGACCCAGGGCCTACCCCTTCCAGGGGCAAAGGGCCAGGCTGCTGGGCCTCACTGGGCCAGATGAGGAGGCCAGCGCAGGAATCCGGTTACAGCCTGCTGGGCCAGGCCTCGGGAAGGCTTTCCTAGGACCTTCCTCCCAGCCTCATATGGATTCTTTCTAGAGGCGCACAGCCCGGAGCCCCCGAGGGACCTTACCAGGCTGTTTCTGTAGAATTTCCACAGTGCTCCCCAGCCCCACAGATCATCAAGTTAAGGAGAGTGAGACAGGCTCGGAAGGGAGCCCCATTTCTCTATGACCTACTTGGCCATTCACATAAACGATTGGTTTAAACATTTTCAAGTGTCTGCCCGGGTTTGAATCCTGGATCCTCCACTTCCCAGCTGTGTGACCCCATGCAGGTTACCCAGTCTCTCTGTGCTTCAGAGTCCTCTTCTGAAAAATGGAGATGATGCATAAAGCACTGGGCTCACAGAGCTCTTGTGGGGCTCGTCGGGGGAGCAGTGGGAGGTGTGAAGACCAGTGGATGAATGTCAGCTGTCATCAGTGGATGTTTGGACTGTCTTCCCGGCTGAGGAAACAGAAGCTCAGAGAGGTAAAACGCCTTGTCCCGAGGCACACAGCAAGCAAGTGGTGGACCCAGCATTTGAACTCACACCTGTTTAAGCCCAAAGCCCATGCATCGAGCTGCTCCACATGCCTGAGGGCAACTCCCGGCTCTGCCATTTCCTAGCTGTGTGATTTGGAGCGTCCCATGCTACCTACCTGAGCCTCGTTTTCCTCATTTGTAAAATGTGAACATAACTCTCCCTTTACCCATGATAGGAGGGTGAAGAGGTTCAGAGGAGAAATGTGTGTGCAACAGCTACGTCCTGGACAAAGTGGAGAAATGAGCCTGCTTTGTGGCTTTGACCCCGCCTTCTCCTGTGACCGACAGTGCCCTGGCTGCCCATTGCCAAAGACGAAACACCTGTTTCGTGAAAAGCGCGTGTAGCCCCCAGGCCACGGAGCTAAGTCCCCTCCTCCCCTGGAATTGGCCACCAGAGACACGACTATCATTGCCCACCCCTATTTCAGCCCTGTCCCTGCTGCTCTGAGCTGTGGGAATATTCCGTGGGAGAGGAGCTCTGGTCCGTGGTCTTGGAATATCATCCTTCAAGAAATTGCATTAACCCTCCAGAGAGACCAGCCGGCCATGGGATGACGGGCCGGTTGAAATGGCAATCGGCCCTCCTGTGATTGGCACCAGCCAGGACGAGCGCATGACCAAAGAGAACTCCTTTGGGAATGAAACTACCCTTGATTCCTATTTCTGTGGCCCACACCCCACGGAAGGCTTGGCGTCTGGGGAGGGAGAGGGGGGTAGCAGGTGGGGGAAGGTTAGGGGGCCAGGGAGCAGGTGGGGGGAGCCTGGAGACACTTCAAGGACCTTATCTGAGAGCCTTTCCTTTGCCGTGGAGAAAAATGCCTTGAAACCCCTCTGGAGAAGAGCGTAGCTAATTGGCGTGACTCTGGGGGTTAAAGAACGGAAGGAAGAATCTGATTGTTTTTCTAAGTCACTGAGAAAGTGAGAATGTCACTTTGGGCAGAGAGAAATAATTTTTTTCTGGAGTGTGTCTTTCTGTGTATCACAGACCCTAGTGGGCCGCTGAGACTTACCAAAAAAAAGGTTTCTTTTAATCCACCTTCCTTTTCTCAAGCAGCAGCAGAAGGGCCTTTAAATGAAACACAATCAGTAAACTTGTCTCTTGCACTTATTCCTCCTTCGGTCCCTGGAATTTGGCACTTGATGGGCTCTGGATCTGACTTAAGGCTTTTTCCAAATCCAAGACTTGGGGAATTTTGTTAACAGTGCAATAAAGTAACTTCACAGTGTTACAGGAGGCACATTAAAGAAGTTGTGTGTGTGAGCTGCTCTCTCTCCTTTAAAAAAAAAATACAGACAATGTTTCTTTAAAAGTCTCCATCTGCAAATCCCATTAGATGTGCATATAAGGTTTCTGATGATTAATAGTTGCCTGCTCGGGTTTTGGTTGGAGGGGATGGTGTGGGTGCGGGTTAACCCCTCCCCCTCCTCTCTCACATTTCACTTCAGAAATGTGTCACTCTCTCCCCACCGCAGCATTTAAAAGTGTGTCTCCGCAGGCCCGGTCCAGCCCTCTGCAGGCGTTTGCTGCAGGCTGCAGGACGGGCACTCCGTCAGCTGGTGCGTCTGGGCTGGGACAGTGAAAATGTTTAGTGTCATCGGCGACATATACACATAGAGGGGACCCCAATAGGTAGGCTGATGTGTCGGGGAGCAGGAAGCCAGAAGTGAAGTCGGACATAAGTGTGCGCACACACACACGTGTAGCTGGCCACACGTGTGTGGACTCGAAAAAGAGACTTTAGTTTTGGTTTTTGTTTTGGTTCCTGGGGTGAACTTTCTGTTGAACATTTTTCCCTCTTATTTAATTTTTTTTTTTTTGCATTTTAAAAAATTTGAATATAAACAGTATACGAATCAAACTTTTGAAAGACTGAGGTGTGCAGTGGACGGCAGATGGATCCCGTGGCCAGCAGCTGCATGAGGAGCCCCCACCCCCCAGCCCCTGTCTGGGGCTGCCTTCGAAATCCCCACTCGGAAGGCAGTGGGGCCTCGGGGCTACCCCACTACCCGCCAACCCCGTTCTCCTTCCACCAGAAACCAGACTTCCCGGCAACGGCGACAGCAGCATACCCCGACTTCTCGGCCTCCTGCCTGGCGGCCACCCCACACAGCTTGCCCCAGGAGGAGCGGGTCTTCACTGAGCAGCACCCTGCCTTCCCACAGCCCCCCGACTGGCACTTCCCTGTCTCGGAGGCCCGACGCAGGCTCAACCCAGGCCCGACCGGGGGCTCCAGGGAGATGGGGGCCAGCAGCCCAGGCCTGGTGGATACCACGGGAGGCCCAGGCGAGGACTACGAGGTCCCTGGGAGCACTACCAACGAGATAGAGAAGAAGTCGACCAGACGGAAAAAGGAGAGTTCAGGTAGGTGGCTGAAGAGCAGCTGACTGTTCTTTTACTGTGTGACCTGAGGGAGGTTTCTTTCCTTCCCTAAGCCTAACTGCCCTGAACTGCAAACACTATCTAGCCTATTCAAATGTAGGAGTTACCTTTGGGGTTTCTTTTACTCGGAATTCTAGGATTCTCTGGTGATGGGTCTATGTGTCCCCAGCCCTCCTGGGCCCCAGGAAGGATGTGCCAGCAAGAGAATGACACAGGATCCACAGAGATTTGGAGGACATGTGGGAAGGAGCCCAGTGTAGGCTGGCAAGGGCTAGAGGGGTGCTTCCCTGAACCCAGGCTGCCTCTGGGTCATGCATCTCCCCACCATGTCCTGGTCGGCTCCAAATGGTCCTGGAGCCACGGGGTTTGCTCGCCGTGGGAATCAGCTGAGAACGGAATTCAGAGGGCTGGAGCCAAGGCTAGAAGCCCAGGTGGTCAAGCAGAGTCAGGGCCCTATGTCTCAGGGAGCCTGGAGGCAGAGGAACAGGACTAGAGCCAGGATGGGAGAGGCAAGGAGTGGGCGAGTGTCGGCGTGTGGAGCAGACAGCCCCCCAGGTATTGCCCTGCCTAGCTGGGCTGTGCCTAGTCCAAAGGGGGCAGCTCAGCATGCTGAGGTCTGGGTAACCCCCAGAGAAGGCTCTCCGGAGGGATCACGGGCCTTGGGGGAGAGTCGGGGAGACAGGCAGCCGAGGGCAAGCACTGGACCTCAGAATGCAGGTGAAGCTCAGCTCAGTGCCAGAGTCCCAGAGGCGAGAGGATGGAGCTGGCTCTCTTGTTAAGATCCTAGCTAAATCCATCTCCCCTGTGGAAGGGACCCATTGTTTCTTCATCACCCATGCGGCCCTCCCCAGCTTCTCTCGCTGCCTGTTCACCTATTGTCTGGTTCCCTGGCCCCACCTTGGCCGTGCCCCCTGCCCTCACTGCCCACACTGTTCTCCTGACAGCCAACTATGGGGCAACGTCTGTCTGGCCGACCTCTAGAGGACCTTCTCACGGGGCTAACCAGGGGCAGGCAGAAAGCGAGGGTGCCAGCCAACCAGGGACTACATTCTGTGCTCTGCCTCACAAAGTACTTTCAGTGCAGCCCAGGTTTCCCGAGCATCTTCCTCTCGCGAGGCCCTAGCCAAGGCCCTGGGGTGCGGACATGAGTAAGGTGGCTTCGACCGGTCCCCACTCCAGCCCCTGCAAAGAGCGCAAACCGAGAGGGAGGAGAGGCCCACAGATGCCTGTCTGACAGCTGACGTGCTGTGCTGGGGCAGGGGAGGTTCAAGGGGCGGCAGGCAACATGCGCCAGCTCCTTCGAGTTTTGCCAGCTTGCGCTGTAAGCCCAGCAGGTCTTATCAGCAGGTTCTGTACATGAGGAAAAGGAGAGGAGCAGTTTGAGGGAGTCACTGTGAGAATGGAGTCTAGACGCAGTGATCCCCTCACCTCAATTTGCGCAGGACTTTTCTGATTTTAGCATGGAAAGTCCAGTGTCCCTGGAATCCCCTCAGCCCCGGGCAAACTGGGACAGTTGGTCACCCTAGAAATAAGCTCAAACCCCAAACGTCACACCCCAAACCCCATACCCTTCAGTAGCTTTCAAAAACCCTCCTTTTGAAGTAGGAGGACTTTGAAACACACTTGAAGAAGTCCCTCCACGCGCTCACGATGGACAATGACCACAGCCCTCCTGGCTGCTCAACAGAAGGGCCCTTTAAATTTCCATCCGGTTAAGTCCTGAACTATTCCTAGCCCTGGCTGGAGATTTGCCGAGAACGGGGCATTCCGTGCCCCTCCTCTCCAAGGAGCTCTCGGTGACTTGGCTCTGAGCCTGGTGGAAGAACTCTCCTCTCCACGGCGCCGGCCACCGTCTCCACCCACACCTCCCGTGGCTGCATGCAGCCACTTTCCAGGGAACTGGGAGCCAAGGCCCTGGGAAGGCATGGGCTTAGGAGAAATCGTTCCATGCTTCAGCAAGACTCATCTGCACGTCTTTCCTTTTGGCCCGGGGCCCATGACACTACTTCAGGGAGTAAGCTTGTGTGCCAAGCAGCTGACCACCCCAAGAGGACATGGACACCCTCAGCTGAATTTCCTGCACTCTTCACAGGGTCGGCCTCGGGTCAGGGGAGGTTCCCATCCCAGAGGGACCCTGGGCTCTCCCTCAAGGTCCCCCCTCAGGAGCAGCAGCAATGGCAGAAGCCGCAGGAGGCACAGCAGAGCAAGCTGACTTTCATTCATTCATTCTCTGGGATTCCAGACCTACTCTCCATTCAGCACGGAAACTTTTATTACCCAGCTAGATGCTTTGAGTCTTTGTGATCTAACAGGAGAGGAAGGCGGTGGGCTAGGCTCACCACCCACTCCAGAAGTCTGCTCACAAGAGACCAAGCCACAAAGGACCCCCTCCCCCACCCCACCAATCCTGAGTCACTGGTCAGATTCTTTCTTATTTAAAATTTTGATTATTTTCTTCATCATGGATTTTTTTGTGTTAATTATTTTTTGTAAAAATTGCATTAAAATTCTCTCTCTCGATGAACTGAGGTTTTAGGCGCCCTTTGCCCTCAACGTAAGCCCCGATACACCTGCCCCGGCCCCTGCTCAGCCAGCCCTGGAAGATTAACCAGCAGGGACCAGAAACGTACTTTCCGTCGGGCTCCACTGTCCAGCAGACAGGTCACAGCGTCCGCACTGCAGCTGTGGACGGCCTGACTTCCAGAAAGTTCGTAACTTCTTGGAGCCTCTGTTTTCCCAGCTACACAATGAAACTATAACGATAGCACTTTCCACACAGAGTGGCCGTGGAGGTTAAAACAATGACCCATGAGATGAATGCTGTGCCCAGTCCCTGAAGTCCAGAAGTAGCCATTATGAATGACATGAGGCCCATATTTCCAGAACCAGCCTCTGTCAAATCTCCCTAATATGCATGGGGTCCATGGAACCGAATACTCCAAATACACTGTCTCAGAGACTCCTGAGTCTGGGGTATACGCAGTGGGAACCTCTTAAATCACTGCTGATCCTAAGAATCCAGTTGTCATCAATTAGGAGCTCAGAGATCTGCTGGGGAGGATGGGGGCCCTGGCAGGCGGTGGAGGTGCGGGGGGGTAGCGGGTTGTGCCTGGTGAATGCATCCCATGCTGGCTGAGATACCTCGGGTAACAGAAAGTCACCAACATCTCTTTCAAGAGGAACGTTCTCTGCTTTCCCCTCTCCTTCTTTTGCCATCCCCAACTGCTCCCACTGGAAGTGGGGCTGATTTGTTCAAGTAAATGATCAGGAAAGCGGGGGTCCCTGGCCCCCGACCCTGAGACTTTCCTTCTGCTGGTTCACAGCACAAAACCGATTTCAGAGACTGGTGTGATGTTATCTCACCCCAGGGCGTTAAAGACCCCTGCTGGCAGGGACAGCTGCGAGGCCACTGCTGTTTGCCCCCAATCTGTCATTGCTACCGTGCTTGTCTTTAATTTATGGGGATGAGGGATTTCTCGGTGATTTTGTGACGGGGTTCAAGGGAAGGTCGCGCGTGATCAGGTGAATCTGATCGCCCACCAGGGAGAGCCCCCGTGCTTGGGCTCAGCGCTGCCGGCTAGGCTCTCACATCCTCACTGGGCCTTCATCGGGCTCGCTTTGTCCCCTCCTCCCTCAGCTCCAACACGTGTGCCACCCCGGCTCGGCCCTCCCCTCTGTGTTCCTCCCCTGCAAGCCCTGATCTCTGCCTGCCCCTGCCCGACCGTGTGAACGCCCATTTCGCCTGAGGTTAAAACCCTCCCCAAACTGGCCCCTTGCCCTTTTTCCCACCTCTTCCCCTTCTACCCACCACCCCCTCACCTCCACCTCCACCCGCCAGGCCACACAGGGCCACACCGGTGTACTTGCCTAGCAAACATACTCTGCCTTTTCTCCCCCCACCCAATTTGCCAAACAGCTTTCCCTCCCCCCACTCTTCTGCCAATTACCATCCTACTGATTTTAGCATCCAGCTTGAAAACCGTCCCCTTCAAGAATTCTTTTTCTAAAATTGAATCATCCACTTGTATACAGCATCATTTCACTGAAAGCTACAGGGAAGAAGGTTCAAATTGTGGAATCCACCAGAACCCGTGCTGATTTTCTGAAAACGGTTTAGGACCACATTAGGAGCGCTCCTGAGATGCTTATCGTGGGCACCTTGTATTTGAAATCTCCTTTTTCTTTTTATTGTGGTCAAAAACACAGAACATAAAATTTAGCGTCACAAACATCTTTAAGGGTACAGTACAGTGGTGCTAACTCTCCGCACCTTGTTATGCAAACAATCTCCAGGACTTTCTCATCCTTGTAAAACTGAAACTGTACCCGTGGAGTGACAACTTCCTTTTCCCTTGCCCCAGGCCTGGCAACCAGCATTCTACTTTCTGTTTCTAAGAGTTTGCCTACATTAGATACCTCCTGTAAGTGGAGTCCTGCAGAATATGTCTGGTGACTGGTTTATTTCACTTAGCGCCGTGCCCTTGGAACGCATCTATGTTGTAGCGTTACATCAGGGTTTCCTTCCTTTTTCAGGCGGAATGATATTTCATTGCGTGTACATACCACATTTTCTTTATGTGCCTGTTCATCTGTTGGTGGACAGACACTTGAGTTCCTTCTACCCCCAGGCTATTGTGAATAATTCTGCAATAAGCATGGTGCACAAGTGTGTCTCCAAGATCCTACTTTTGAATTTGGGGGGATATTTATCCAGAAGTGGGATTGCTGGATCACGTGATTCCGCTTTTAATTTTTTTTTGCTAAACCCCCATACTCTTTTCCATGGCCACTGTGCCATGTGACAGATCGACCAACAATGAACAAGAATTTCCATTTCTCTACATCCTCACCAATATTTGTTATTTCCTGGGTTGGTTGGTTGGTTGGTTGGTTGGTTTCTGTTGGTGGCCCTCCTTGTGGATGTAAGGTGATCTCTTTTTGTGATTTTGATTTGCATTTCCCTGATGATTGGTGATGCTGAGCATCTTTCCATATGCTTGTTGGCCATCTGTACGTACATCTTCTTTGGAGAAATGCTTATGCAAGTCCTTGGTCCGTTTTTAATTGGATTGTTTGAATTTTGTTGTTGACTTGTAGGAGTTCTTTGTATACTCTGGATATTAACCCCTTGTCAGATAGACGGATTGCAAATGTTTCCTCCCATCCTGTAGGCTGCCTTTTCATTCTGTTGATTGTTCCCTTTGCTGCACAGAAGTTTCTAAGTTTGAGATGGTCCCATTTGTCTATTTTTGTTTTTGCTGCCTATGTTTTTGGTGTCGTATCCAAGAAACTATTGCCAAACCCAATGTCATAAAGCTTTCCTCCCATATTTCCTCCTAGGAGTTTTATAGTTTTAGGTCTACTTTTAGGTCTTGAATCCATTTTTGAGTTAATTTTTGAATACAGTGGAAGGTAAGGGTCCCACTTCATTCCGTTGCCTGTGGACATCCGCTTTTCCCAACACCATTTGTTGAAGACTGTCCTTTCCCCATCATGTAGCTTTGCCACCTCTGTTGAAGATCATTTGATCATGCATGTGAGGGTTTACTTCTGTTCTGTTTCATTGGCCTATTTGCCTGTCTTTATTCCAATACCATGCTGTTTTGATGACTGTAGCTTTGTAATATGTTTTAAAGTCAGGACTTGTGAGGCCTCCATCTTATCCTTCTCAAGTTTATTTTGTCTATTCAAGGTCCTTTGAGATTCCATATGAATTTTAGGATGGTTTTTTTTTTTCTATTTTTGCAAAAAAAAAAAAATGCCACTGGGATTTTGATAGGGATTGCATTGAATCCATAGATCATTTTGGGTTATATGGACCTTTTTAACAATATTAGGTCTTCCAATTTATAAACATAGGATATCTTTCCATTCATTTGTCTTCTTTAATTTCTTTCAGTGACGATTTGTCGTTTTAAGTGTACAAGTCTTTTGCCTCCTTAGTTAGGTTCATTCCTAAGGATTTTATTTGATCTGATGCTATTATAAATGTATATTGTCTTCTTAATTTTCTCCTCAGATTGTTCATTGCTAGTGTATAGAAATGCAGCTGGTTTTTGCGAGTGTTGATTTTGTGTCCTGCGACTTTCCTGAATTGGCTTGCTAGCTCTAAGAGGTTTCTTGTGGGATCTGTAAGGTTTCCCACATGCAGGATTATGTCATCTGTAAACAGAGATGATTTTACTTCTTTCTTTCATTTCTTTCTCTTGCCTGATTGCTTGGGCTAGCACCCCCAATATTACGCTGAAGGCACGTGGTGACATTGGGCATCCGTGTCTTGTTCCTGATCTTAGAGAAAAAGCTTTCAGTTGTTCGTCATTGGGTATGATGTCAGCTTTAGGATTCTCAAATAAGGCCTTTATGATGTTGAGATAATTTCCTTCTATTTCTAGTTTGCTGAGTGTCCAAACATACTTTCTTGACCTCCCTCCCCACATACACCGAGCGAGCCTTGTTTACACCTCCATGTTAGCATCGGACACAGTTGGCCTTGCATCCAGAGTTACAGACGCACATGGCTGACTTTCTCCCTCAAACTGAAGTGTCTGCAGGGTCAGAATGACATCTGACTCACCCGTGCTGTCTCCCTAGCACCTACTGGAACACCTGCACCCAGGAGGAGCTCCGCCCCATGTCCGGTCAGTACTCTCTATTGCAGCGCAGCATGCATTCATTCATCCTCTCACTTCTGTCTGAACTTGGCTCCGCCACCTGGCACGAGGGTTTCTACTATGTGTGATATGCTTCTGTAAAATGCATCAGAACTTTTTACAGTCTCACTCATGAAAAAGTGTGCAGAGAGCCAGACTTCAGTCGTAAAACTACCCCAGGGTCAGGGTGAGGGCTGGGGTCAGAAAGACACATAAACAGCCACATGCAGGCTGAGCTGGCTCTGCAGGAGTCCCCCACAGGATGCTGGGGTCCCGAGTTCCAGGGCCACCGTGGGAAACAAATGGAGCTGCTGTGGCTGTGCAATAAAGTGGACCCACCATGGTAGAACATTTGGTGGGGGTCGGGGGGGGGGGGCTGCCACAGCTGGCCATAGAGGGCCCAGATGTCACATGGACATGAGGCTATAAGAAGGGCACTTTTTTTCTAATTACAGAGAGGTCCCCTATGGGCGAGCATCAGCCTTGCCATGCGCCCCTCGTGGCTTTGCTCCCTTTCCTCAGTGGTAAGCACTGGCTGTGGGGAGTTAGGGGGTGTCTTAGTCTGCTCAGGCTGTCAAAACAAAATACCATAGACGGGGTGGCTGAAATGACAGACAGACGTGTTCTCACAGTTCTGGAAGCTACAAGTTAAAGATCAAGATGCTGGCAGGTCTGATTTCTCCTGAGGTTCCTCACCTGGGCTTGCAAATGGCCGTCTTCTCGCCATATTCTTGCGTGATCTTTTCTTCTGTGTGTGGACATCCCTGGTGTCTTCTTGTACAGATGCCAGTGAGATCGGATTAGGGCTCACTCTAGCAGCCTCATTTTAATTTAATCACTTCTTCAAAGGCCCTATCTCCAAATACAGTCACATTCTGAGAGGAGAAGGACACAATTCAGCCCATAATCAGGGGGTATAGGGACAAGGACAGGGTTCTCAGCAGTGGCACAAATGTTCCTGTTAAAACCCCTTTGGTGAAAGTGGCATCTCGAGGTGGGCACGACCTCAGAGCTTCCCCAGCCCAGGGTCCCATTGCCACTACAGCTTCTCCACTCAGATGGAACGGATCCCCACATCCTTATCTTATACCCACACAGAGAGATTTTTAAAGTAGACAGTTTTAGGAATGAGTCTTTAAAGAAGCGGACGCCCTGGCTGGAGTGGCTCAGTGGACTGAGCGCCAGACTGCAAACCAAAGGGTCGCCTGTTCGATTCCCAGTCAGGACACATGCCTGGGTTGCGGGCCAGGTCCCCAGTAGGGGGCGTACGAGAGGCAACCACACCACTCAACCACTCCCTCTCTTTCTCCCTCCCTTCTCCTCTCTCGAAAAATAATAAATTTTAAAAATCTAAAAAAAAAGAAATGGGCTGTTTGACAGAGGAGGGAGAGAAGGAGGTGATGACAAAATAAACGGACTTTAGTGAGTGTCACCTGGGTCACTAGAGTGGTGCTGAGTGCTGCACTGGGTGGCCTCACATCTACCCCCACCCCTTGCTGGGCCGAAGCACTAACAGGCCAGGCCTGGTTTCAGCCCTGGACCCACAGCATCCTGATTGTATGAACTCGGGCAAGTGCTGACCCTCAGTGAGCCCCAGTGTCCTCCTCCGAGGGTAACAGCACCTCAGGGGGCTGCCATGGGACCAGAACAGATCACAGACCATAAAGAACACAGCGGGCACTTGGTGACCCCTCGACTTGTTTTTCCCAAGCCTAGAAAGGAGCACCCTTCTCTTGTCAAAGGCTTCCCTCATCCTGGCTGCATCCCAGGTTGCCCATGTTCAAAGCACAGCTGGGCAGTGACACAAACCCCAACGGAGCCTTGGCAGCCTGTCCCCAGCCAGGCCTACCTGCCTCTGCAGGCTCACTGCGCCAGGGGCACTGCAGCGCTGGACAGCGTGAGGTTTCAGGGGTGCACAGTGGCTGCAGCCCCTCCCACCCCAACTCCAACCCTAGAACCCCCAGCAAGGAAGAAGCCTTGGGCTCCAGAGTGACCAGCTCAGGAGGGGACAGGAACTCCCCCTTCCTGCTGGGAATCCCCTGACTGCTGGCCAGAGCTCCTGCTTCTCCTCTTCTGACAGACCCAAAGCAGGGCCCCAGGCCTTGGCCACGGTCTGAACTCAGACGCAGCAGCAAAAACCCTGTGTCTGGGCCTGTGCAGGCCCCACCCAGATACGTCCTGGAAGTTCTGGAGAAAGTCAGTTTCCACCGAGGCAGCAGGATTCTGACCAGTTTCTAAGATGTAAGGTCCGAAGGGCCCATGGGCTGTGAGAAGCTCAGTCAAGGGGCCACCCCAGCCCTGCCTACCGCCCTGCCAGGCTGGGAGTTCAGGAGTCCCACACCACTCACCTATTTCTATGGCTTGAATAAATCAGGGCACCTGGACCCAGGGAGGTGGGGACGATCCCAGAGACAGAGGAGCCCTTCTTTCTGGGAGGCAGACCCCCAGAGCCAGCCCCTTTCCCCAGGGCCTTGTCTGCTCACTGAACAGGCTTCCCTGGCCTCTGGCCAGCACTCCTTCCCCGCTCCCACCCTTGTCTTTTCTATTTTGTGTTTTTCCCTGTTTTCCTTAAACACAGTGGTGGAGGAATAGTGTGAACAGTGGGGCCTGGGACCTGGAGCCCACACTTCCTTTGGTGACAGCTAAGGACGACATCTGGAACTCATAAGCACCAATAAAGCCCAGGGCTGCCCACTGCCTCCCTCCAGCCCATCTGGGAGGCTTGCTGCTGCCCCCACCTCTTATTTTCACTGCCTCTCTTCCCTCTCACTTCTCGGCCCCTCTTCCTGGTCCCCACACCCCATCTCATCACCCCACCCACTTCACTCTCCTTCACCCCCATCCACCCTCACTGCCCACCTCACCTGGGACTCTCAGCAAAGGCTACTGTACCACCAGGCATTTTCACTCCAGAAGCATCTGCTTCTCTCCCAGAAAACACACCCTGAATTCCCTAGCCTCACTGCTGGGCTCCTCAAAGAGGCCGAGATCCCTACCCATGTCTCTTTAGGCACCTATGGGACAGGGAAACAGCCCCAACGTTAAGTTCGGTGGAGCCCAGTGAAAAAGGCAGGCAGTTCCAGGAAGCCAGGGAGGTCCTGGAAGCCAATACCTGCTGGTCTTGGGCTGGCTCTAGGTCTTGTCTAACTTGATAGGCTTTGACTCCTCCTTCTGAAGTGGAGAGTATCAAAACTAACAAATATGTCAAAGGTGTGCTCTGGGAAGAAAGCCAGACACCGTTTTCCAAAGGGTGTGTCACGGCCTCACCTACTGACATCATGCCCCCAATATCCCCCCCTGAGGAGCGCCAGGGAGACAGACCTGGGCCCAGGCACAGACCCTGGCCTGGCAGTGCCTCCCCAGGGCAGTGTGACACAGTGGCCACAGCCCTGGACTGCTCCCAGCGGGGTTTTGGCAAGCCATTCAGTCTCTGGGTCTGAATTTCCTCATCTTTTCAATGGATACTGTGTCCCTTACCTACCTCACAGAATAATCGAGAAGAAACAACAGGAAGCAGCCTCGTGCGTGGAAACAGCTTCCCATCAAGGAAATCCGGGCTCCAGGTCCAGCTCTGCCACCCACTTGCTGTGGTCTTTAAGCGAGCCTCTTGCCTACTCTCGGCTCACCTACAGAATAAAAAAGCAACCTTAGATTACCACTAAGTCCCCTTCCAGCCCTACTAGTCTATGATTCCGCAGACTATGAAAGCCCCAAAGAAGTTTATCTCTGGGGGAAAGAAACACGTCGGCCACTGCAAAGTGCTCTTTGAATACATGGCGTATGGCTTTCTATCTCCCGGAGAGAAATGCATGCAACCCGGCTGTGAGAGCTGGGGAGAAGAGACGGGACTGCAAAAAGGCACGTTCCCTGGGGTCTGTCTGAACTTCCTTGTGGCTCCGATAAAGCTGTCTGTTAACTTTAGGAAAGTCTGCCAAAAGTGACAGCTATGTATGAAATAATTTCACTTGGGTGGTGTGGAAGCTCACGGTGGAAACCACAATCACACACACATCCTGTTTGCATTTCTCTGGGCGCTGCCGCCTGCTCCGTCGTGGCCCTGCTTGCTCGAGGGGCTGTGGTGGCCAGCTGAGTGCCAGCCTCCTCCCTCTGCGGTCCTGGAAGAGGCACCCACAGCGCCTGAGGGAGAAGCAGAACCCCAAGAGGACTTGATGCGTGATTCTGATCAATGCTAGTTACTGTGCCTAGAACCATGGACCCCTGGAAGGCTGACACAGTTGTGGCCAACAGTGGCCAGAGACACAGATCCAAGCAGAGACATAGAAGAGGGGCAGAGAAGGGGAAAATGTTTAAGAGGCCAGACACTGAAAAAGCATGCCTTTCACACAGCTCCAGAGGCGTGGTGCTCTGAGGAGCATTGCCTCTAACCTCCACCGTGAATCATCTCTCCAACATCATCTCCAGCAGAACCTCTTCTGGTGCTGCTTTGAGTCTCCACACCATGCCAGGCATTGTGCCAGGTGTTAGACACACCTTGCCTGTCTCATTTGCCTTCTCAGCTGCCTTCTGATCTCAGTGGATGTAGCTATTCTCGTTCTGCAAATGAGGAAACTGAAGCTCAGAGAACTTATAAGACTTGCCCAAGGTCAGAGAGCTCTTTCTTGGAGCCAGAAAGGCCCAGGCTTGTCAAGGGCTCCTCAGACACCTCTGCAAACACATTTCCCCTGCACTCAGCTTGGGGTGATGAGCTTTGCATGTCACAGGGAGAAACTCCCCAGGCTGAGGGCCTTGGGAAGTTTTGGGGGGGGGGGAGCGGGGGGCGGGGCAGATTGGATCAGAGCACACAGCAAGACCACAGATCTGACTGAAGGAAAGAGCTAGGGGCCAAGATAAGAATATTTGAAACTGTTAGGGGCCTCAGGTTCAAGGCCAAGGATTCTCAACAAAAGAGGGAGCAGGGAGAGGAGAAGAGGATGCCAGGGCTGTGTTTTAGAAAAAGACTCTGATGCCAGCTCTCTAAGGGAAAGAAGACCCAGCCCAACTCGGGTTCAGGCTGTCCTGGAGAAGTGTGCGCGTGCCCCGTGCCTGTGAGTCGGCAGACTGAACAGCCCGGGCCAGAAACGGCATGAAAGTGCTCATAGTTTTTCTTTGTCTTTTTCTAGCTTGATGAGAAAGTTCTTGAACAAAGAGAACAATAACCTTCCACTCCAGTTTTCACAGCTAGCTTCCTGTGCTTCTGGCTCTTTTGTCATTTCTACCAGTGAGGGAAGGTCTTCCCACTCTGGGAAGCTGATGAGGGACAAGTGTCCTCCCAGTGCGGGTATCCCCTGCCCCATGGGGATCGCCCAAGGTTCACACAGTGGCTCAGACATTCAGTTTGCAGCTCCCAATTCTTTGTCCTATGTCCTCTTCTTCCCCATCCTGAGGCCCTAGCTCCTAAATCAGGACACTAGAGACAGGAGAGGAGAGTGAACAGGGAGCGGCTTGGCTTGGTTAACGGTGGTCAGCTGCCCACACAACCAGTTGAAAACCAACCCAAGGGGGTCCTCTTCCTACCTCCCCTTGTCTCTCTCAGGGGGATTGGGTATAGGACTGTGTGGGTGGGACAGGGGGTTGTTTTCTGGGATCCCACAGGGCACCTATTAAACATAAGCCCGCCTGGGAGAACGAGTGGGTGTGGGCATCACCCAGGATGAGCCCCCCACCCAGGAGCCCTGGAGGTGGAGATAAGCCGAGCTGGCTAGTACAGCTCCAGCCCCTGGCCAGCCAGACGCAAAAGGGGGAACTTGACACTGGGGTTGATGGTCTCAGTTCCAGTCAGGTGGGCCTGGGTTCAACTCTCAGTCCTGCCACCAGAAAGCTGCCCAGCACACTGGGCAAGGCCCTGGGCTCTCTGGGGCTGCTTCCTCCTCTGTATAGTGAGAAGGATTTAGCAAATATTCAACAAGTACCCCCTGGGTGCCAGGTACAAGTAGTGAGTGAGAAAAAGCAGTTCCATCCTTGGGGAAAGAGAGAGAGAGAGGGAGCGCGCTATTAACCAAATTCTCACAAATCCACGTGACAGCGCTGAGGGGTAATGCTAGGCCCTACCCCTGAGGGTGCTGTGTGGGGAGGGTTAAAGCGGTGGCTGCATCCAAGTACGCAGAAGCCTCCGAATGGCCAGCTGTTACCAACCCAGCCCCTCATGTGGCATCTCTTGCAGTTGATAAAATGGAATTGTACTTTATATTTTTCCAGCACTTTAAATTTTCAAAAGCATTTTCCGCACATTAGCTCATCCAATCTTCCCAATAACCCTGGCAGATAGGCGCTTCATTTTCCCCAGCTTCTTGATGAGGTGACTGAAGCCCAGGGACGTTAAGTGACTCCCTCAGACGCTCCAGCGAGGGGATCCAGGGTTTTACACCCCCTCAGTTGCTAAAGGGAAGGGCTGGAAAACACTGAGCCCTGGGACGGGAGGGGCGGGAAATGAGCGGGTTCCAGGGGCCGTCCCTTCGCTGCGGGACCGCCGCCCTCCAGAGCTCGCAGCAGCCAAGGCCGAGGATTCCTGGGGGACCCCGCCGGGGCTGCGCGCCCTTCCCCTCCAGCCCACGCTCCCGCTTCCGGAGAGGTCTGGGCCGGCCTCCTCCAGCTGGGAGCCGGAGGCCTCCAGGCGGGCACTCGGGCCAGAGAACGCGCCCCCGTCCTGCTCCCCCGCGCGCCCGGCAGGCGGCCACCGTGTGCGGTGCCACGACCCCAGCACTTGGGCATCGGGACGTCGGGGAGCCCCCGGGGCGGCCCCTCGTCCTTCTTCTCGGTTCCCAAGACGCCGGCGGACCAGGAACCTGACACACGAGGGGACTGAACGGAAAGCAGGAAAAGGAAGGGCTGAGATGGGAACTGGCACGAGGGGTCTCCTCCCGACCCCAGCAGGTCACGTGGCCGCTTGCCCAGGAGTGCGGGCTGCCTCCCTGCCTTACCCACCCCCGATGGTCAGTTTAGATTCGCTTCTGAAAACAGATAATCTCCCACACAACACTCCCAGCCAGGTTGGGGCAGTGGGGGTTGGGGTGGCTTTCAGTAAAGCACCTGACTGTGGACATGGCCCCATGTTTGTAAAACCAGGACGAGGAAGTGAAAGACTTCTCTAACTTTGGAGCCTGCAGGAGAAGTGGGTCCCTGTCCCCCTGCACCAGACACATGGCACCCACTCTCAAGTCAGTTGTGCAGAGGCGGGAGTCTGCACCCACCGCCACCACTAAACCCAAAGGTAGATAACCCACAGTGCCTTTCCTCAGTACAGTAAACCCCTTGTAAACCCTTCCTACACAGATACACTTCATTCCAACAGTGTGTGGGTCAGCTGCCTGTGTTGCGTCCAGCCTCCTTCATCCACTGGCTAATTGCACTTGGATGAACTTGGACAACTGGCTTCACTTCTGGGTGCCTAGCTTTCTGCTCTACACAATAGGGCCGATACTAGAACTCACCCAGCTGGGTTATTGGGAGTGACTGATACGTGTACCCTGCTTGGTCCCTGCTCCCAGGTAGCAGTTACAATTGAGCCCCTGCTGTGGCTGCCTGGGAGCTTCCTTCTTAGATGGACTTTCCAGACTCCTCCAGGTGTCAGAGGGGGAAAGAAACCTGAAGCAGCACTTCTTGACCTACGTGTGCACACAGCCCGCCTAGAGATCTTGCTAAAATGCAGATTCTGATTCTGGGGGTGGGGCAGGGATTGTCTGAGATCCTGCAAATCTGACCAGCTCCCTGATGATGCTGCCACCAGAACAGCCTTTCAGCAGGTCTTAGAGCAGTGGTTTGTAAACTTGACCATGAGTCAGAATCACCTGGAGGGCTTGTTAAAACAGATCACTGGGCCCCATTCCCAGAGTCTCTCATTCAGGGGGTCTGGGGTGAGCCAGGCCCCAGGACTGGCATGGCTAACAGTTCTCAGGTACTGCTGTTGTCGCGGAGGACAGAGGACCTCTGTTTTAGAGCATCTTGCCCACTACTGACGTCAAGCTGGGGGGAGCGGGGGAGCTGGTGGTGGTGAGCGGCGTGGCAGAAGTCATTCAAGAGCCAAAGGCCGCTTCTTATGCTTTGGGGATGCAAAAAGAGTGGGGGTGGGGAGGCTGGCACCTGAGTCAAAAAACCTCCCAGTTCTGGGGGGTGCGGGTGCGGTTAGGGCACTAGAAGGAGAGATAAAGGGACATGTGGGTTCTTTCTCAACATCCTTTAAAAATAGAGACGGGGAGAGGCTGCCCCCCTGCTTGAGGACAAAATAAAGGCAACCGAGGCCCCTGAGACTCACATCTTCCTACTGGGGGCCCTCTGTCCTCAGACAACCAGGAGAACCAAAGGAAGCTGGACGGCGCCAGCAAGGCCCGCAAGGAGAGGACGGCGTTCACCAAGGAGCAGCTGCGGGAGCTGGAGGCGGAGTTTGCTCACCACAACTACCTGACCCGGCTGCGGAGATACGAGATCGCTGTAAACCTGGATCTCTCCGAGAGGCAGGTAGGAGCCCCCGGGAGCCCTCCTCTTCTGGGCATCGATCCTTTCCTTGGCCCTCTCACCCCCCTTCCCTCCCTGAATCTTCTCCTTTTTCTTCTCTCTCTGCCCCGTCCAATGTCTCTCCATTGTGACTGTATCTGAGAATCACCTGGAGAGATTTTCGTAGCTGATGAGGGTGGTTTCTGGGACGGGGGTGGAGTGCAGGCATGAGATTTTTAAAGGTCCCCCAGGTCGTTCTCACATGCAGCCAGCACTGGAGCTTCTGATCTGGTTATTCTCCCACTTGCGTGTGCATGGGAATCCCCTAGGTGCTTGTTTAAAAATGCAGATTTTGGAGCTCCAGAGAACAACTTTGCAGTAATCATGCGTGGGCCTGGGATCTGCATTTCTAATCTGTTCTCCAGGTGATTCCGGTATGCAGCCGTTTCCTGGGCACACTCTGCGAGAACTTCCCAGCCCTTTGTTTTGGGCTTTCCCTCAGAGCATTCCACCCACACCCATGCTCTGACGCAGAGTAAATAGAAGAATAATGATAATAGCATTAATGTGTGCTAGCGGCTGCCAGCTGATACGGCGCTCTGCCAGAGTACTGGATTTAGGATCAGAAGACTTAGATTCAGATCCTGCTTCTTACCATTTGCTAGCTCTGTGACCCTTGGGACACGTCTCCCACCTTCTATGGGTCTCCAAACAGGTCACAACCCCGTCTTCAGGTAATGCTGAAGCTCAGGTGAGACAATGTGCAGACCAGAGCTGTTAGAAGCTGGGCAGTGCTTTATAAATGTGCCTAAAGGTGAGGCTGGTCATCCTTTGTTCTGGGCCTGTGAAAGGGGGCGGGGCCAGCGAAGAATGATCTGTAGAACCTGTTCTCGTGTGTCTGTCTAGGGCTTTTTTTTTTTTATCTGGAGACACAAGACAGACCTCAGGGCAGATAGGTGTGTCCTCCTTTGGGCCTCAGTCCCTGGAGCCTTTGGAAGGGTGACGAGGGCCAGGCAGTGGGGTCCCTGGAGCTGTGCCCCCCACCAGCTTGAGCATCCACTGGGGCGGTGGGTGCAGTGACCCTGCCCCTTTGTTTCCTTTGCCAGGTCAAAGTGTGGTTCCAGAACCGCAGGATGAAGTGGAAGCGTGTGAAGGGAGGTCAGCCCGTCTCCCCTCGTGGGCAGGACCCCGAAGAGGGGGACTCTGCAGCCTCCCCAGGTTCAGAGTGAGATTCTCCATGGAGAATGAAGGACTGAGGAGGGTCTCAGCTGACTCCCTACCCCACTCCCACCACCCTCTTCCACCTACCCCAGGGCAGCCTCACCACATCTTGCGGTGACTTTTGGATATGAAGCTGACCAGCATTCCTGGGGGCCTTGAAGTTTTCCAGAAAGTTCTGTCCAGCATTGCTCTATCTTAGCAGCACTTTCCCCAGGGCCTTTGCTTCTCACAGTTCTTATGGAATTTTCCAGCGGCCAGACTGGACCTGAGTGAATCCAGGGAACAACTCCAAGGACACTGCTTCTCAGGGTCTCTCCACTGCTGCCCCCACCTCCCACCTGCCAGGCCTCCTCCAGGTCTGGACACCACCTGGCCTGCAGGGAGAGGAGCCTTGGGACCAGCTGGTGACTCATGAAAGCTAATGCTTCTAAAGAAAAGGAATGACTGAGACACACACATACACACCTAGACCACCTTTCCTTTCTGGGCTGTATATCTGAGGGTTTGGGGGTCCTGAATTGTCCCAAAACCTCAGGGGAAGTCAGCGTGAAGAGGACTGAGGACAGAAATTCAGCTGCTGCAAATCAGAAACCATCCCTGTCTCCAAATTTGCTGGCTGTTAGGTGGGCAAGTTCATTAGCCCGGGAAGAAGACAGTCAGAAAAACAGGCCGGTGTGAGTCTCCGCAGCCCTGTCGGTCCCGTTCACACTGGCTTCACTGGGGGCGTTGGCAGGGTGTGGGGAGGGGGATGAGAATGTGCCCAGGATACCACCTGCTTCTTCAAAACCAATTCAAGAATACAGCCGAGACTGTTGAGCAGTGAGCACCCAGAGCAGTGGAGCAGCAAGTCCTTTCAAAGCCACAATTTCTGTGTTGAAAAACCACCCAGAGGCTCACATAGTTGAGCTGAGGGCTGGAAAGTGTCTGCCATGTTCTAGAGCTGCTGGGCGAGGGCCTAGAAACGTTGGACCTTGGAGAGGAAGGTTCTCCAGCTGCAGTGTCCTGTGCTTTCAAAAGACTCACTGCAAAAAAACCCCAAACCAAAACAAAACAAAAAAAAACGTCACTTTTTCTCCACGGGATGCCTTTGAGCCCCTCCGATGGGTTCCACAGATGCTGTTATCAGGGGAGGAGCTGCTAAGTTTACGTGTGTGGACTGCCCACATCCTCTGGGGTGACCCTCCAGGACTGATGGCCAAACAGCCTGGGGACAACTGAAGCCTGGTGCGACCCCCTGCCTGCCCAGTGCCCTGTCTCCCAGTACCAGCTGCTGTCGCGGAGGGAGGTCAGTGGGAGTTTGGATCTCTTGTATGTACATTTAATCATTCACTTGTAGAAAAAACCCCAACTCCCCATCCCAAAGGACGACTATTGTGGAAAATGATTGCCAAATGAGATGCTGGTTAGAGCATGCGTCATTTTTTCTAAGCATACTTCATATATTTTCTTAAGATTACATCAAGTTAACTGTGCAAGGTCAAGTCACTTAGTAAGAAAACTCTTGGAGAAATAAAATCAATTAAAAAGCGAAGTGCCCAAGCCTTTTTCCATGCAGAGCGTCAGAGCCACAGCCCCGTGTGGAGCCCTCTGATGCTCACGTGGGGCGGGCCAATGTCTGGAAGCACCAAAAAGGGGAAGAAGTCATCTAGAACAAGGGAGCCCCCCGAGGCCCTTTAAAACGTAGGGGTGCGAGTATAATCGTTGCAAAACAAAGCAAACAAACAATACTTTTCTTCCATGCAACTGTACTGTCTCTATCCCTCCTTGTAAAATTTTAGCTTCCAGCTCCTCTACCCTATGGCTTATCAAATAGTCAAACTTCTGTAAACAAAAGATGAACTCTTTCGTTAATAAAGGAATCTTGACTGTAAACTAGCCAACCTAATTGTTTTTTCTCACCTGAGGACGTATTTCCATTGATTTTAGAAAGAGAGGGGGAGAAAGAGAGAGAGAGAGAGAGAGAGAGAAATATCAATGTGAGAGAGAAACAGCAATTGGTTGCCTGGCACCCAACCAGGGACAGAACCCACAGCCTAGGCCTGTGCCCTGCTGGGAGTTGAACCAGCAACCCTTTGATGCACAGAACGACACTTCAACCACCCAAGCCACATGGCCAGGGCACCATCCCTAATTTTCAAAATACAAGTGTGGAGGTTTTGTTTTTCAGGGTAAAACAATATACATCAGTAGTGATAAAAATGACACAAGAAAAAATATCCCTTATTTTATGACTTTTTAATCAAGAAAGATTTGTCTCACTGAGGTGTCAAGAACCGACATCACAGGACTGGCTGGGGAGGGGAGGGAGGGAGGGATGCAGCGGAGGAGACCTGGCCAGGAGTTGGCTTTGAAGCCGTCTGGGCCAGGTGTGGCCAGCGACCAGAAATGACCTCATTGGGAGCTGGCAGAGGAAAGCAGAGCCACAAAAATCAAGGTGCCAAAGGGAAGGTTCAGGTTCAAAGCCCAGCAAAACAGACCCCTTCAGGTACTCTAACACTCCCTCCTAACTCGAATCCAGTGGCCTCAGAGGACATCGACCTCTCTTGGTTTGCCTTGTCTGTCCAGAATGTTCCTTCTCTGTCTCCCATGCAGGTCCCTTTCTCACTGCTGTTGCCCGCACCGCTGGTCCCCAAGGTCTTCTCTTTCTGCCCACCGCCTTCCCCTCTTCTAGCTCTCCCCAAACGATCCCATCTGCCTGCATCTCTTCAATTGTGGTAAAATACGCATGACATACAATTGTAACCGTTTCACATGGACAGTTCTATGCCATTAAGTCCCTTCATGTCATTGTACCTTTGACACTGTCCTCTCCGGAACTTCATCTTCCCAAACTGAAACTCTGAACCCATTAAAAAATAATTCCCTTCCCTCTTCCCTTCCAGCCACCTACCATCATATAGTGTTTACGCTGTGCTGGGCACTGTTCTAAGAGGTACTACTAGTATTCCTGTCTTACAGATGAGATAACTAAGGCAGAACTAAGTCCCCAGGGTTTTCTGGCCGGTTAGTGGTTGTGGTGGAGCATATGATCGGGCCCAGGTCTTTTCCTTCCTCTCTGCGAGGGGAATACAGCTGCGTGATCATTGGCATATGCTGTCCTTGGGGCCGGGGAGGGGGGTGGGGGTGGGGAGGGGAGGGTGCCTCCCGGCCTCATTGACTCCAGGCTTGTCCATGTGACCTGCTCCAGCCAATAGAAAGTGAGCAAAAGCACCGACTGGGTCTATGCAGAAGTGTTAGCGCCATCCTGTATCCCTGCCATTGCTCTGTTCCCTCTGAATGTGGCTGAAACAGGTTCCACTGATAGCCTGGCTTCCAGAACCCTTTACCTTTGTACAGGGTCCGGCACAAGTAACACCTGCTTGAGTGTGATTGGTAAGATACTAATATAGGTGTGATAATTTATAGTTTTAATCTGAACATATTGCCTATAATATCATATGCTGTGCTTGAGTGTGATATCGTTATGTTACAGAATTGCATGCTTATGATTTTGTAATAAAAGATTTGGTAATAAAAAGGGGGGGGCGTTATTTGTGCCGGACCCTGTATGTCAGTGAGGATATAAAGGTCTGTTGCTGTGAGTCACTGGGATTTGGAGGTCATTTGTCACTGCTGCACCGCCTCATGCAAACTGACCGCCCCAGCGATGTCACTGGGATTTGGACCCCGGCATTCTGGCCTGAGGCCCACACTTCCCTGGGCCTGATCTGGGAGCTCAAGCTTTCCTATTCCTCTGCTTGTTGCCCTTTGCTACCTGGATGACTACAGGCACCACAAACTTAAAATATCTGAAGGGAAAGTCTCCATTCCCCTAATGAGGCTCCTTGGCCTGCATTCTGAATCCTGTACTGTAGTTGGCAACAACCGACCCATTCGCTCATATTAGAAACCTGGGACACGTCCTTGATGCTTTGCATCAGGGTCCATGGAGGGGCATCTGATCATGAAATTAAATGCACTCGCACACCCATCAAGCATTTTCCGTTTCCTCTTGAACACTCCCTGTGCTTCTCCCGCTCCTCAGTGTTGGCATTTGATGCACCAGCTCAGGGTGAACAGTAGCAGGGACAAGTTGCTCCTCAAGTTGATAAAAATCCTCTGCTTTTCCTGGGGTGCAAACCTGTACCAGGGAAGCAAGGCCACCCCACTGGTGACTGTGCTGTGAACCAGTGACTGTGCCCAGAAATAGTGGCATGGTAGGAATCCAAGCAACCAAGAATTCCCAGACAGTAGCTTGCCAGGAATGGGTTTCTCCATCCTTGAGAGAGCATCAAGGACGAGCAAGTGGGTGGCTGCCCTTTGGAGAGGCGTGGAGAGAAGAGGTGCATCGACTGGAGAATCCATTTCTAAGTGAAAGGGCCTGGTTGGGGGCGAGGGAGTGGTTGGTGCTCAAGGCTTCAGAAATCTACCCACCTGCCTGGGCCAGGCCCTGTGCGGGTAGCATATTTTTCCATGGCTCTCATATTCAAAGAAGAGAAGCAAGGTCAGACAGAGATCCAGTCTTTCCTGGACCCCCAACGTACCACAGCTCCAGGAACCAGGAGAGCCCGTGGTGGGTGGCTTTCTTTCTTCCACTGAGTGGGAATGTTTTCCATTAAGAGTTATATAATCTCCAGCCAAGCAGAGGGGCCTGTGCCAATTAATCCCTTACAACTACCAAATGCAGCAATTGTCAGTCGCCTCCTCTCTTGGCCACACGGCCCTGGGCTTTCACCATGTTCCTTCGCTCACCAGTGACCTTCTTGGTCCCTTTTGCTGCAAACCGTGAATAGACACCTTCAAAAATATCTCAAATCCATGCCCTTCTCAAATGCCACCATCATCCCTGGCCACTGCTATCCTTCTAGCTCTGCCTTCTGACCTTCTGTGTGTTCCCTTATGGCCCTTATCACAATTTATAATTCTTCTATTTGTTGTTCACTTATTCATTTGTGGTCTGCTTTACAAGCTGGAGGGAAGAAAAGGAGACATTTCTTTGAGCATTTTATTCCCAGTTACTAGTATGATGCCTGGCACATAGCAAGTGCTCAATAGATAGTTCTGGCATGGATAGGTGCATGGATAGATGGATGGATGGATGGATGGATGGATAAATGGATGGATGGATGGATGGGGGATTTGTTATGTTAATGGCATTGCCTGGCATCTCAGGTCACAAGTGCCTATTGCTGGCCACATGGACCACACAGGGGAAGCTCTGGCCCAGAAGCTGGTTAGACTGGCTGGCCTGAAGCAGTCCAGGCCTTTAGAGCCCACCAGGTCTGGCAGGCCATGCCCTTGCCTAAAAAAAGGGGGGCAGTGAATACTTACCCTGGTTCTATAGCCCAAAGAAGCTATCTCTGATTCTGGCCACAGGACTAAGGTTCTTTGTCATCCACGCCCCCGCACCGCCCCCACCACTCTGAGCCCTGAGCTCTGTCTGACGTCTGAATGAGCCTCTTCCCTTTGACCTGCAGTTGCAAAGAAACAGCGTCCAGGGCTTGACCAGATAAGAGGCTTCTGAGCAGCTTACTCGCGTCTCTAGAGTGATGCTTAATAGCTGGAAGGTGACATCAGGGTTGGGACTAATATCCGATTGAACAGAAAGAGACATGACCTAACTCGTCTCTCACCATGGGCCTGGCTGCAAGAGCTTCTCATTCTTTATTAATTTTCTAACCGGGGCTGCTGGCTCAAGACTCCAGCCTGTCCCCAGAGCTGAGGCCCACGGCTGGGCTTAACTCCAGCGTTGTTGGGAAGGGAGCAGGCTCAGCTGGGTCTGAGGGCCCTTGGGAAGGGTGGCTGCCACGGAGACTGAGCTCCTGCTGGCCAGAGCCCATGGGTCGGTTTTCTCTACCTCCCAGCCGACTTACCGTGCTTTGAGAAAATCCAGGAGGGCAAATTCAAAGTTGCTAGACAATTCCTCATGGTATAGAAGAAATGTGTTGCAGGCTTTCATCAGGCAGCAGGCTTCCCCAGTGCCTGTAGAGGATGGTTTTATTTGTGGTTGCTTTTTTTTTTGAATGATTTAAAACCAGTTTTGCAGGAACACAAATCCTGTCTAAAGCACCCAGCACACCTGGCTAGAGAGCTGCAGACTTCTGTCTGAGCCGGACGCCTGCCTGGCGGGACCCTCCTCTTCAGGTTGTTTGCTTTGAACATATTCTTCACGGCAGGAGGCGGGGCCCTTACTCCTCATCACCTGCCCACCCCCAGCTGCCACCACACTCACACACACGTGCACACACACGCACGCGCACACACACAGACTTCAGAGACCCACAGACGGAGGTTCCAACACAGGCTCTGCCACAAACTGGTTGTGTGGCTTTTGCCAAGTCAATCAACTTCTCTGCCTGATTTCCTCATCCCAGTGACCTGCAGAAGCTGTGATGCTCCAAAACATGTGTTGAAAAATGTTTCTTAAAAGTAGAGATTGTATTTTATTTAGAGGCTGATGGGGGAATTAGATTCATTCATTCATTCATTCATTCATTCCACAAAAATACTTCTTGAGTGCCAACTATTTGTTAAGTTCTGGGCATGGTGAATGGAGACACAGCCAGCCTGTCCCCAGGACAATGGGGTCAGGTCTGCAGAGTGCCTGGTGCAGGTCCTGGCTCAGAGCGGGCCCTCAGGAAGGTGAGATATTCTCTCCCTCTCTCTCTCTCTCTCACACACACACACACACACACACGTACCATGTTCTAGACAGAGTTTTCTTCTCTTTCTACACAGAGTCTACAACCCAGTGACAACAAAAGTGCACAGCAAGGAGGAGGAGGCTTGGGTTTCAGTATCTGCTCTCTTACTTGTTTGCTGTGTGACTTTAAGCCAGTTGCTTACCCTCTCTGGGCCAATTTCCTGCTGTACAAAAATAAAGCACCCTAACACCTTGCTCTACCTTGAGTACAAAAGATAACCAGACACTACAGGCAAAATGTTTTCAAAGCACCAAACTGTCCAGATAAGAAGCCCTGCTGAGCAGCAGTAGAGGCAGTGATGAAAGTCAAGGGCTGGGAGGACACTAAACTCAGATTTGCTTCGGAGGTGTTGGCCCAGAGCAGAGCTCCCATCTACCCTCACATTGTGGTCACACGCAAAAGCCTTAAGCCCACCCCATGAGAGCAATTTCAGTTGTTAAAAGCGGCCTCTCCCCACCCTAACACACACACACACCCCCTCCATGGGGTCTTGACCCAATGACCTGGCCCCTGGGGAGAGGAGCAGCCACTTCGGAGGTATCCCCGGACGCAGTCAGAAAGTGGCTGCCCAGGACGCTGCTGGACAGCACTCTCCCAGGAAGCCTTGCAGTGGCTTCTCAACCCACAGTCCTCTCTCGCCAGCCCCTTCTCTCTTCACTCTGTCTCCCCTCAGCACTGCCCCCAGGACCCTACTTGCCCTTCCCAGAGTATCCAACTTGTGAAAACTCAAGAGCGGGGAAAACCAGGCACAACCGCCTCTTCCCAGCGGCTGCCCTGGTGACGACCTGGCCTCCTGCAAGTCCCCGCCAGAAGAAGAGGCCAAAGGCAGAGGCTGTTTCTTCTGGGAGATGATGGAGAGGCCCAGTCCCCTTAAAATGCCTCTTCATCCTCAGCCACTGCCCTTTAAATGTTTTTCTCACGCCCCTCTTCTCCAAGGAGAAGCTATTCCAGTGCCTTGGGGGGCCGAGAGGACTGCCGGGAGGATGGGGTTGCTGGGGCGGCGAGGTCTGTGAGACTCAGGGACCCCATAGACTAGCCCAGGCTCTTTAAGCTTGAGAATTTGTGGCCCTTCAGGGGGCTGCGGTGCAGGATGCACCTTCATCCCCCAAATCCCCTCTGTGCATCCTGGGCGGATCTCTGTGGAGCAGATGCCAGGGGTAGGGAAGGGGACACAATGCCCCTCTTTGTTGGGGGGATCTGGGCCAGCAGTCAGGGGAAGAAATTAGACAGTGCTCTTGACAGCAGGCTCTGTCTGGGGTGTCTGTGAAATATGGGCCAGAGGGGCTCCTTCCCGAGACCAGTTCACAGCGGCCGCCCCCCGCCCCCCTGCTTTGGGCAAAGAGGACACTGCCTGCTTGGAGAGAAGTGATATATGACACCCGGCTTGCTTCCTTCCTTCCTCCCAGGGGGCTTAAGGGAGCTCTGAGGGCTTGCGGGAGCTCACAGCTGCTCCTGGGAGGTGAGGATGTACCTGCATGTGTGTACATGCTTGTGCACGTGTGTGATTGCATGAGTATGTGCATTGCATGTATCCTTTCTGTGGGGGGTGGGGGCGGTATTTACTCCATGGCCAGAGGAGAGAGTTCGAAATGTTGCCTTCGAAAAAAACAGACAGAATGCTGGCTAAGATGGCTCCTGTTTCAGCATGCCTGCCTTTGCTGAGACCAGGATGGGCCTCAGGCCCTAGGGCCCGAGCAAACTTATTTAGGGAGCTGTGTTGTCAGGGGAAGAGGAGGCCAGCCGAGCCTCTGTCCTCTGATTCCCTCTTCCAAGTAGCCAGCTCCCATGGAAGAGCTGTTTCCGAGATGGGCACAGCTCCTGTCTGACGGAGGCTCCGAGGGGGTTCCTGATCCAGCCACAACCTCAGAGCCCCCCGTGGCCCCCAAGCCATTTGTCTTCCAGGGGAGGATGTTCCCACCCACCCATCTCCTCTGTGGCCCTCCAGGTCTCCACATCTGGACCACAGCTGACTACTGAGCCGCCCTGACAGGCCTCTTCTCTCTACATGACAAGAAGAGAGTTGTCAGGAAAACACCCCAACTCCTCAGCCAGCTGGGAGCCATAAAAGATGGGACTCAGTTTCCCTATCTATAAACCAGGACCAAGATCAAGGGCAGCCCTGCTCTCTGAAAGGTCTATTGGGAGAATGAAAGAATAATATGAAGTGTGGAAATAGTCAGGAAACTCTAACAGGCTGCCCAAAGTAGTGACTAGGATACAAGTACATCCAACAAATCCCTGCCAGGCATGCGCTGCAGGTAACTGTGAGGGAGTAAGAAAAATGTGTTTTTTAACATCAGAGCCAGTGAAGTCTTTTCACTGTTGCTGCCCGTTGGGCTGGGTAGGGATCTTACACCCAATATGCAGATGAGGAAACCAAAGTTCTGAGGGTAGTTGGAACTTGCCCAAAGTCACACGTCTACTCTGTGTTGGCAATGATGACACCCTGCATTGTGTCACTTGGGCTGTTGTGTAGGACCTCCTATAGAGCTCTTTCTGGCAAGCCAGGCTGGTCAACCAAGCTGGACATGACCCGAGATGGGGCATGGAATCAGCGTGAAGTCACATGCAGGAAGCCCTGGGCTCAAGTGAATTATTGCCACGTCCTGGCCGGTTTCTGAGCCTTGAGCACTTCCCTCCTCCTTCCCCTGTCTGCCAAAGGGTCAGATCTTTGGAGTAGACCCCCTGCGGTGTCTGCTCAGCCGTGGTGCCTCCCCTGCCTTGAAGAACCAGGAGCCTTGCTCAGGAAGGACCCAATGACTAAGTGACATGGGAAGGCGTTCAAACGTGCAATGGAAAGAATCTGGTCTTTAGAGTCGAACCAATCTGGTCTGAATCCTGGCCTTGCCGATTCCTAGTGTGTGGGAGCTTGGCCAAGCCACAGTTTCTGAGCCTCAGTTTCCTTATCTGCAATGAGACTCCGCCATGGTTCTGACTACAAAGATCAAACAAGCTAATGTGAATCGAAGAGCCCAGCCCGGGGCTTGGGCTCAGTCCGTGCTCAGGGAGAGTGGATTGCCTGGCTCCT
Organism: Macrotus californicus; assembly: GCA_007922815.1. NCBI lineage: Eukaryota > Metazoa > Chordata > Mammalia > Chiroptera > Phyllostomidae > Macrotus > Macrotus californicus. The sequence goes on along the minus strand of VMDR010001254.1, from coordinate 45,742 downwards.
TCCCCAGGGAAGAAGTGACATTTGACTTACAAGACTAGAGAGTCCAGGGGAGGAGGCTGGTGAGACCTCACTGGCTCTGGAACCAAGGACGGAAGCTCGAGGGAGACAGGCCGGGACAAGATGACCGAGAAGGGTTCTGACGCACAGCCGTGAGTCCCTGGAAGACGCAGAGAAAGCGTTCTCCCTGTGGTTGCGGGAATCCTGTGAACAAACACCACTTTGGGCAGAGTTGACAGGATCTTAGAGACCATCTCATGCAGCTCTTTTGACCCACGAGGAAACGGAGGCCCAGAGAGAAAGATGTAGTTCCGTGCCTTCATTCAGGCATTCATTCCTGACAGATTCCTGACTCCCTCCATTACTCAACTCACCTTGCAGGAGCCTGGGTGGGGGGCCAGGGAAGGATGGGGGCCTGGGGAGCTGATAACCTGTTCTCATCAGTGGGAGGTCAGGAGAAGGACAGGAGGGAGGGCTGGACCAGAGACAGCAGCCAAATCCTGGGCTTGCACCCTTCTGTCCAGGGCCTGACGTCCTCTCGACAGGTCAGATCTGCCAGCGGAAGCCGGCTGGCCAACCATATAGGTCCCTATCTGTCTAGACTGCTCGCTGGCCCATCTCGCCAAGAAACTTGACTCAAGGGGGTACGGGGCGGTCAGGATGGCCGTGGAGGGCCCCGACAGCTCCGGAAGTCTGCACACACAGTCTCTGGAAGGCTGAGAGGTGTTGTCTCTGCAGAAAAGTCGTCGGACGTTTCTGTGTGACGGTGACACAAACCATTCCTTCCCCCACAATCACCCTTGCCGCAGCCCTGCCTCAGGGCAGACAGCCTGCTGTGCATGGGCCTCATTTTCAAATCCCTCTTGCCTTTTTTTATACCCCTGTGAAAGCCTGAACGCCCAGGCGGAGGAAAGCACTCGGATCTGTGCTTGAGTGTGCTGCTGTGGACGTGATGGCCCAGGCGGGACCCTCCGAGCTCTGCGGCAGAAACAAGCCCCTGCTGATGTAATTTTAAAGAATAACCTCCCAGTTTTCTCATCTCCCTTTGCTGGATACACCTTATCAAATGACAAGAGAAGCCAATGTTTGGCTAAATGGTTCAGAGGTTAATACTCAACAGATGGGAGATATTTTTGCCTTTCCCCCTCCTTCCAAGAGACCTGGTTTGCTCCTCTTGCTGGATACATGAGATGGGGTGAGGGGGGACCCAGGGGTGTTCCTCTTGTCATTCCCTTTGAGGGAACCCATTTTCCCTGACAATTGCACAAGGGACACCGGGGGACCATATGGATTGCTCTGTCCGATGAGGTATCACAGCCACGTGTAGCTACCAAGCACGTGCAATGTGGCCAGTCTGAATCAATACACGCGTGTGAAATACACACCGATTCAAAGACTAAGTACCAAAAAAAAAAAAGAATGTCTGATATCTCGTTAATAATTTGTTTTATTGCTGACACATTGAAATGATATTTTCGACATATTGTGTTCAATAAAATATATTATTAGAATTAATTTCACCGGTTTAGTTTTATTGTTTTTAATGTGGCTGCTAAAAAATTTGGAATGACAGGTGACTCCACTTGTATGGGTCAGAGACAATACAGAACATGCCTCAGGGTCAGCTCCCGTGAGCTCCAATTCAGAGCTCTCTTTCTAAAAATAGTAGTAACCCTACTACTAGGAATTTTGACCTGTGCCACACATGACCGTGGTTAGTGCTGCAGCGTGGTGCAGTTGGAGCTTGGTGCTGGAGGAGAGCTCTGGGGGTCCCTGCACCACCAGAAAGATGAACAAGTGGGTCCTGGGGCAAATGAAGCCTGAAACATCGCTGGGGGCAAAAACAAGGAAACTGAGGCTGTGTTGCTTCAGACACATCATGAGAAGGCAAGTTCTTTGGAAAAGACAGTGATGCTGGTGGGAATGTGGAAGGCAGCAGGAAAAGAGGAAGAAAATGTGAGATGGACTGACTCCATAACAGAAGCCCCAGGCATGAGTCTACAGGAGCCGGGCAGGGCTGCGAGGACAGGACAGTGTGGACGGCATTCATTCACGGGGTCGCCAGGAGTCAGTGGCATGGAATATACACACACATACCACATACGTGAGAGAAAGAGAGAGAGAGAGAGAGGGAAAGATCCTAAAAGTTCTCATCACGAGGGAATAAAACATATTTCTTTCTTTCCTTTTTGTCTCTATACGAAACACGGGCAATGACTAAACTTGTTGTGGTGACCATTTCGCAGCACAGGTACAGGTAAGTCAAGCCGTTTCGCAGTGCACCTTAAACCTACGGGGCGCCAAGGGAAGGGGTTTGCTCAAATGTGACTTGGAATAACCATTCATGTGCCCTCCCAGCCATGGGCAAGTTTTAAAAGCATCACCCCAGTTATACCCTCAAGATGGTAAAAGGTGGGGAAAAAGTGTTTTGAGGATAAATATATTTATAAAACACTGCCTCGTGAATCCCTTTCCTGGATTCAATGTATACTGCACACCAGCTCATTCAAGGCTCTGGGAAATCCTACGCCATTAGCTTTTCACAGTGTGGAAAGGGCCTGGGACTGTTTCTCAGATTTCCAACCAATGTGCTTTAGTTGAGCGCTCGCCCATCTCCCCAGAGGTTCCTCAGGTCCCCAGAGCCACCGCTTCCAAAATTTGGGCAGTAAAAATCTGACTGGTCCTCAGCTTTCCCCAAGGCTGATGTAAGACTGAATTTTCTTTTGTTGCATATTATTTCCTCTTCTTGTCTCCTTGTTCTTGTGGGTTTATGCTTTTTAAAAACTGTCTTGTTTCAGTGGGATTTGGGTTTGAGAGGAAGCAAAAGTTGACGTGTGTCCCTTCATCTGCCACCTGTAAATGGAAGGAAAGAAGTGCTCTGCCGTGGGTCGAGGCAGGCAGCGAGAAGAACTGAGGGGAGAAGAATGAGGGACCAAGGGGCTGGGAGGAGACCGCTTGTCTGGCTTCCCTAAAGCCCCTGGGATGGGGGGTAGGACCGACTGACCAACAATTTCGCTAGGGGCTGGGAAAGCAAAAGGTAAAAACCTTGGAGAGGGTCCCTCTCTCAATGGCCTTAGAAGGTGAGAAATAAATAGATTTCTTTTTTATGCTAAGTGTGTGATAGAGATAAGCAGACAGGACTCTAGGAGCCCCTGTGAGAAGTGGTTGGTCCAGCCAGAGAGAGGGAATGGGAAGCCTTGGGGGAGTGGAAGTGAAGAATAGCAGGGTGGCTGAAGAGTGCAGTGCCAAGCAGACGCTGTGACAACTGAGGTTGGAGAGGAGGCAAGGAGGGGACAGCAGGGCCTTGAGCACCATGCGGGAGCCTTGGCTTTATCCTGTGGGTGATGCGGAGCCCCTGAGGGATGATCTGGTGGCTCACTCAGGCAGCTGAGTGGAGGACGGGCCCAAGGTGGGCAAGCGCTGGAGTCGCTGAGGCGGCCATTGCAAAATCCCGTGAGAAATGAAGAGCCCCGCACACAGGCAGCGAGCGTATTTGCGGTGGATCGCTGGGACGCAGACAAGGGGGTGAAATCAGCGGGGTGGAGGGATGTGGGCTGGGGTGAAGAGCTGAGGGGGCGGCCTCATGGAAGTCTCCCAGGTTCCCAGCTCCCCTCCCTCCTGTCCAAAGCCCAGGATGACCCCCACCAGACCGTGAACAGAGTGCTGGCTCCCCTCCCTGCCCCACCTTCCTCCTCCAACTGTTTTCCTGGAGTCCCCGGGGAAGAGAGAGAAGGAGATGAAATCACGGAACAAAGGATTAGAGCCGCATTTCTTCCTATCTCTACAATGGAAAACTCAAGTTGGTTGGGAGAGGGGAGCCTTTAGGGGGCAGGGGAAGCTTGATGAGGTTATGGTTTTGTGAAATAGGAGCTGTCTGGAACCACCAATCTGACAGGTGACAAGGGTCTCATATTTCCTTCTTCTAAGTAGACGTTCTTCTTTGTCCACCCGTTTAGCATCTCCTCTGCTGGGGTGAGTCTGTTCTATAACACTCCCTGCCAACATGTGCCCCCTTCCACGGGGCTGGCCACTGGGCCTGGGCACCCTCAGAGGAGCAAGTCACCACCTCCTAAAGGAGAAGGGGCTCCCCACAGCAGGAAGAGGGTCCAGGGAATAGGACAAGCCAAACAAGGGTTTGGAGGGTTTGATTTCCTGCCCAAGTTCCACCACTTCGCAGCAAGCTGACTCAGGCAAGTGTCTTAATCTCCCTGAGCCTCAGGGTCCTCATTTGTAAGTGAAAATGGTCAGACAGAGCTCACAGGAATACTGTGATGACTAGACAAGGTCAGGGCAATGGGGGGGATAAGAGGGGCTTTGGAAACCAGGCCCACACCTACTAGTTAGCAATGCCTGGGGCAAGAATAGACATTCCTTCACCTGCCTGTGTCTAAACACGAGCTAAAAAATCAAGTTTCACTCTTAAATGTGTTTTACCTTCCAACCTTGACAAATATTCTATAATAACAATCTGGAAGGCCAGGTTCAAATTCAGAGCTCCTGGACTCCTTGGAGTTCAACACAGAACTCCATGACACCGGGGAGCTGGCCTCTGGCTCTCCTGCCCACCACCCACCCCTCCCTCTCTTCCTGCCGCCAGCTCCATCCTGCAGAGCAAGGGCTTCAGTGCAGATGTCTGAGGCCAGCCCAGCCCTATTGGCTCACACACACCGCTGTGGACTTAGAGGGGCACACGCGGGGGGCATCTGGGTGGAGGGATCCGTGCAGATCCTAGGAGAAGACTGGAAATTTCTGGGTTCCACGTATGCCCAGCATGGTTAGAAGGGGGCATTGGCTCCAGGTGGGCTCATCCCCTTGGCCCCGTACACTGCCCGTCCCACGAAGAGGCGTGTGGTTGGAGGAAGCTGACCACTCAGATCAGAGGCCCCCTTTTGCTCTAAACTCTAAGGTGATCATGATTACTTTGGGTAATTTCTGCGCCCCTCCCCCGATTCTCCTCTTTTTAAAATTTTTCCTTGGGAAGAATGTGGGGCTCATTTACACGCCAGCTGGTTGGAGAAGTGACAGAGTAGCCTTTGGGGACAGAGGAACCAGGATGCCAGGAACTCTTGAGAAAGGTCCAAAGCCTCTTCAGGCCTCAGTGCCGCTAAGCATCTCCCTTCCCACATCTCTGGAAGACTCAGGGGCTTGTAACTTATTGTCTGACAACAGAGAATCCTTAGAACCTTAGACAAGAGCATGGGCAAGAACCTGGGGGGGGGGTGGGGAGGGAGTGCTCCAGGCTCAGTGAAAAATGGGCGAGGACATTTGGGGAGAGACACGGTGATGCCCACCTGGATAGAAGATGCAGGCCCAAGGCTGGGCTCGAAGCTGTCCTGTCCCCTTCCCACACCCAGTGAGCCTGGAGTAGGCAGGAGGAGGCCGCAGGGAGCAAGGTAAAAGGACTGGAGTCCGGACCGAGGATCAGGAATCAGGCTCCTGGGCCTGGCTGGGAGGTGGTGAGCATTCGGGAACAAAGAACATGGACTCTGAGACCCCAGCCCTGTGACCAGCTCTGCTAATCCCAGCTACCAGCTCTCTGAGCTCAGGCAAAGCCCCTTCCCTCTCTGAGCCTCGATGGACTCCTCTGTCAAATGGGGATAACGGTGTTTTCCTCAGAGTGGTGGTGAGGGCTTAATCAGATAAAACGCCAGACGCGCTCGGCACCGTGCCCAGGGTGAAGGAAGTTCAGCCAGTGTTAACCGTGCACTCACCACGACGATCGTGGTGCCTGGAAAATGTCAGCCAAGCGCCAGCTGAACTTGTATGACCTTCAGGGGATCAAGTCCCATTTAGGCCTTCGGTTTTCTGATCTGAAGAATTTCTCTTATTCTCTAGAAACATATCACTGTCAATGCAGAGTTCCCCTGACACACATACTAGCTAACACCGGCTGAGCAGTTGTGGGGGGCCAGTGCTGTCCAAGGCACATCACACCTATGACATCATGTCATCTTCCCAGTCCCCTTTGGGGCACCTTCCGTTATTCTGCCTTTGGCTGATGAAGAACCCAGAGCAGAGGATTGCCCCACATCTGACAGCCGGGCCCAGGCAGGCTGGCTGCACACCGTCCTCCAATGTCTCACGTGTCACCCTTCTCTGTCCAGCAGGGGTTGGAGTCACCAGGCGGTGCGTTTTGACTGAACCGCTGGTCAATCCACTGACGTTCCCCACCCTGCACTAGTGACGGGGTCAAATTAGTCATTTTGGCGCTTGAGCCAATGAGCCTGCCTCAGCGTGTTTAGACTGTCTAACAGCGACACGTCCCTCCGCCTCTGGGTCCAAAAGAATCCGTGGTAGGAAATACTGATTGTGCATTAAAATGGGAAAGCGGCCGTTCCTGAGATTACTCATTAATACATCATCTTAATTAAGGACGCTGACCCACCTTGTCTCGTGGGATACCTGCCGTCACATGATGAGATACACAGGTCTGGGACTGTCACCTCACTTCACAGATGAAGAAATCCAGCTGGGGTGTAGAGAGGTGCCACCAGTTGCCTGTTGGCAGTGGGGGCAGAAGCGGGATTTGAACCCAGGACTCCCCGTGCCCAGACCATTCTGCTGGTAACACCCTCTTAGGGGCCTAGAGCCCCTAAGGGTGGGAATCGCGGCAAAGGGTGGGAACGGCTGCAGGCCATTTGGCCAGGCCTCTCCCATTTGCTCTGCCTTTTGGCAACGGTTTGCAAGGCTACATTAAGCGTTCTTTTCCGAGCTGTTTGTGGGTAGGAGAAGCCTGGAAACTGCAAGGAACGAAGGCACCTGGCTCCCCGGGGACAATTTCAGAGTCCATCTCCTCACCTTGTTTATTTGTAGAATGGGAACGCAGACACAACGGGTGTATGTTTTACATTAAACCAAATAGGAGCTTGTGGCGTTTCTGTCTGCACTTGAGACATGTTTATACTGCTGCGTCCATTATGAATCTGTTTAATATCCTCTAAATTCTCCGAGTCCTTCCATCTCTGCAGCCAGGAAGTGGGTAATGTGCGCATAGGGAAGAAATTTCCAGGCATTCAGACCTTTAGGTAGATGAGGACTCTTTTTTTTTTTTTTTTTAAGGGGGAAAAGCCTGTTGCAGAAAAATTAAATTCTTCCTGTTCAAAATGGTTTTTCCAATGATGTTTTCCTTGTAGGAAATTGCTTAGGTCCTAGGGAGATGCCAAGGAAGCCGCAAACTACAGGAGCCTGTGGCCCACACTAGTGAAAGCAGTGTCTCTTTGCCCCCGAGAGCCTGGGATGGGGGCATGGAGGTGAGTGACCTTCCAGGGCTGAGAATGTCTTTGGGGGTCTCAAGGAGCTCAAGGTCGCCTGAGGGCTGCCTGGCCTGCTGAGGGCTCTCGGGAAGCCGGCATCGGATTAATCCTGCCAGATTGGGAAGAGGCTTCCCACAGGACTGCTGGCAGAAACAGCTCTCTGCTTGCTGGCAGAACAGAGAGGTATTATTTTAGGGAGAAAAATGAGATTCCTGTTATTGCTTATTCCTCCTGCAGAAATGTTGGTGTGGCCCAGCCAGGGCCAAGATGAAAGGTGAGTCAATGCCAACAGAAGAGTGAGCTCATCCCATGTGGGGATGTGAGGTGTTTCCAGCAAGGCACCATGCGGAAAAAAAAAGCTCCAGGCTTGGAATCCCAAATCCCTTGTCAAAGCACAAGCCCTCTGACCCTCCTATCACCCCCCACCACCACCACCACTACATCAGCTAGTCCCTCTGCCACCTTCCTCGTCCATGGTCTCTCTCCCCTCCATCTCTCTCCTCCACTGTCTGAGCTCACTCCCATGTGACCTTTCTATCTTCTTGCATCTCTGACCAAACACTCCTCCTCAATACCCAGTGTCTATATGTATTGTCTAGAGGCCGCTTGAAGGGAAGAGCCCAGGCTTTGAAGTCTGAGAACCTCAGTTCAAATCCCAGCCCCACCGCTTTCTGACTGTGCAGTGTTAGACAAAGCCCTTCACCTCTCTGGGGGCCGCTGTCTCACCTGCTGTCATGTTATCTTGCAGCTATATGAGAAAGCAAATGGGAAGATACACGGGGCGCAGCAGATGCTCATTTAGCATTACCTTCCTCTCTTTCGAAGGAGTTGTGAGACATTGGGGTTTCCACATCAAACTCTCACAGGACTCTAGGAAATGTGGGGTCACAGATTATTCATTGCACTCATCACCAGAGTCCTGGCATGGCCTAGGGTCAACACAAGTCACTCTTCTCTGAACCGAGAAGAGGGGTTCCAGGGAACTGGAGAAAACTTCCCTGGTCTCAGCTGAACGGCACGGCCAGGAGCCCAGGCCAGAGAGGGCAGGCAACAAAATGATCGAAACGATGTTAATGGGGCAGAAGCAGTCAGAGGCTTAGGGAGCAAGAAACTCCATCGAGTGGCCACACAGTGCACCAGTTAGGAATTCCGAAGGTGAGGTGAGGGATGCGTCACCTATGGTAGGAGGACACGGAGCTCTAACCGGCCTTTTGTCTGCCTCGGGCCAGGGCCCGAAACGCACAGCAAGCCAACTTTGATTTTCCATCTCTAGGAATCACAAAGGGGGCTGTTATTGACAATGGGCCTCTGGAAGCTTCGTACGGGAGAGCCAAAGCCCTTTGTTTCCGTGTGGCTAACAGAGTACAGGTGCCATCGGTATGTAAAATTTGCGACACTTTCTGAGATTATGTTTTTAAATTTCACAGCCTCTGAATCTCCAGCCCTGTGGGCAAAGCCCCAGTCGACCTGTCCTGATCACAGCTGCGGTGGAGCAAGACATCTCTGCGGCAGAAACCAAACTGGTTTATGCTTAGCTTCCTGGATTTAATTTAATTTCTGCTTCAACTTCTCTTTGTTTTCAAGTCTCTTTAAAAAAAAAAAAAAATCCATGCTGTCTCAGTTTTGCTAAGGAAAATTTAGGAAAGGGATTTGGTGAATGGGCAACAATGGGATGACAATGAAGGTGACAAATGACCTGTGCGGGTTAAGGTACGAGCTAAGATGCTATTACAGACAAAAGTGCAGCAGAGAAGAGAGTTTCATTTTGCTCGTATGACATGGACAAGGAGCCAGGGAAATGCCAAGATCTCGTCTGGACACCCAGATTCCTTCCCTCGTGTTGCCCTGTCATTCCTTAGGATCTTGTCATCCAGGTGACCCCACACTCCAGCCCAAGACAAGGAGGACAGAGGAGGGGAGGGCAGACCACTTCCTCATACAGCTGCCATCAGAAAGTACTGTAGCTTGGCCCTGGCTGGGTAGCTCAGTTGGTTAGAGTGTTGTCCCGATACACCGACGTTTGTGGGTTCAATCCCTGGTCAGGGCACATGCAAGAATCAGCCAGTAAATGCACTTATTTAGTGAAACCACAAATCAATCTCTCTCTCTTTCCTTCTCTCTCTCTCTCTCTCAAATCAATAAATAAAAAAAAAGGTTTTTTTAAAGTATTGTAGCTTTTCTGCTTCACTGGATTGGCCACAGCTTAGTCACAGGGCCACACCTAGCTGCGTAAGGGGAGGGGGAAGCTCAGCACCGGGCCGTGCAGAACAGGAAAACCAGATCAGCTCTCCTTGGCTTCCTTTGGCTCCCAGCCCCCACCCACAGCCCCGATAGCCCTCCAGAAACCTGAGGCCTGGCCCAGAGTGAGCGTTAGAGCCCAGGAAGCGCTCCAGAAACAGCTGCGAATCACAGTTTCTGTACTTTCGTGACAACCACCCATACTGACCGAGCACTCAGCAGGTGCTCCAGCACCAAGGGAAAGGCACAGCTCCTGGGGATGACACTTGCAGGCAAGTGGTCATAAAGCCAGGCCCAACCTAAAGGTACGTCCGTGACTCTGGGCAAATCACATACCCACTCTGAGCCTCAACATCCTCATCCTTCAAATGATACCCACCTCCCAGGCTCTGGGGAAATTTGATAGGAGCACATATGTAGCATGTCTGGTACAGGGCCCGGCACAAAGAAAGCCCTCGCTCAGTAATAGAAGGCTCCCTTCTTCGCTCGCCTAACCTGTGTGAGGCAAGTTGTCCAACCAGATGGAGGGTAGCAGGTCGCTGGAAGAGCTCAGACTTAAAGCCCAGCTCTGCCTCGGTTCATTGTGTAAACCAGGGCCAAGAGCCTCCCAGGTGGAGTCATGGGGCAGGTGCCGGGCAGATGTTGGTTATTTGCATTAGTGGGCTCTTAGATTCTGCTGATTAGTGTCACCGCCATACCAACAGACACCTTCTTGCCTGTCGCCTCTTTCTTCTTTTGCATTATTTCCTTGGGACAAACTCAACACCGCTTCTCCGACCCTTTCTGCGGCTGTCAGACTCCCAGACATAGGTAGCTGTAAATCCCACAGGGGGTGGGGCTCCCATGCCAGGAGCTGCCTGCAGTGGGGCCCGAGGCTGCACACTCCAGCCCCCAGCGGCCCCTGTGCCAGCGATGACATCATCCGGAAGGGTGGGTTCTCAGCAGAGAAGACAGAGGGTGGGAGTCGAGGGACTCCTTGTCTCTGGGGACTGCTACCTCATCCCGAGGGGGAGGAAAACAGGCTTGCCCACTAGTCCTTTGAGAACAGCCCAGAAAACTGCCTCGGGGGCAGAGGTATTACAACTCAGAGGAGTTAGGGAAGCTGAGTGTTAGGGTTGGGGCCTCGGCCTTGGAATCTGCTGCATAAGAGAAAGAGCACGCATGAGTGTGGGGAAAGAAAGTGGAGGCTGGAGAAAGAGACAGGCAGGGTCTAAGATGGGGGCTCTCCCCTGGGTGGGCATCAGGGGATCCTGCACTCCCCAGGATTGTAGGCAATGTTTCTTGTATGTGACCCGATGTCAGCTAAGACACCTGATTCTGTGAGTTCCAGTAAAAGCAGCACCCACCCCATCCCCCCTGTACCCCGCCCAGCCCCTCCAGGGACTTGGGGATCTGAGTAATGACTTTCTTGGTTATCATGAGCTTTACCGTCTTCTAGATTGGCTCAGTTCGAGGATCGTCTCACCGCCCTGGAGGTAGTACTCTGATGCTCTGGACTGACCCAGCCATGGAAATCAGCCCCTCTAGGTGACTCCAGTACATGCGTGCAAAATCACTCACACTGCGATCAACTCATCCTGCAGCCTGGCTAACGGTCGGAGGACCAGAAAGGCAGAGGAAATACTCGCTTTGTTTTGATGTTGTATTTGTGTGTATTTGTTTATCTTCCTAGTGTCCCTTTCACCATCTAGTAAAAACAGAGAACTGTTTTCACCCAGTTCTGTGTTTCTGAGAGTGTGGCCTGTGTGATACCCCAGCCCATCAGCCACAGGGAGTCAGCACCTGACCCACGCCTGGCCCAAATCAGGGAAGGCACCCCCAGAAAATGGTGACTGAGCTGGTGTCAGGTAGACCTGAGGCTGTTGGGGACATCTTCCCAACCCTGCAGAAGAGGCCTCTCTCCAGGAAAGAGAATAAGGCCAAGACTAAGAAAAAGCTGAGTCAAGAGAGACAGGGGGATGAGAAGGGAGGTGTCCTTTGTGTCTCTGGCTCCACTTGAGCCAGTGTGAGAACTGCCACACTGTGAATGGTGTCCCCTTGAGTTCTGCAGCCCAATGGGACCATGACTCCATTGTCAACTTCCCAATTAAGTGAGCCAAGGTAGCCCATTTTCCCTGTTTCTTTCTTTCCTTTTTTTAAAAAGATTTTATTTATTTATTCTTAGAGAGGGGAAGGGAGGGAGACAGAGAAATATCAGTGTGCAAGAGAAACATGGATCAGTTGCCTCTCACACACCCCCAACTGGGGACCTGGCCCACAACCCAGGCATGTGCCCTGACAGGGAATCAAACTGGCTACATTTCAGTTCACAGGCTGGCGTTCAATCCACTAAGCCACACCAGCCAAGGCTCCTGTTGTTTTTCTTAAGAAATTCAAGTTGAGCCCTGACTGGTGTGGCTCAGTGGGTTGGGTGTCGTCCTGCAAACCGGAAGGTCACCGGTTCTATTCCCTGTCAGGGCACATGCCTGGGTTGTGGGCCAGGTCCCCAGGTGAAGGCGTGTGAGAGGCAACCGATCCATGTTTCTCTTGCACATTGATGTTTCTCTCCCTCTCTCTCCCCCTCTCCCTCCCTTCCCCTCTCAAAAAATAAATAAAATCTTTAACCAAAAAAAAGAAAGAAATTTGAGTTGAAGTTTAACCACTTGCTACCAAAGACTGAACACAGATGGGGTTTCCATCTACTCTGCCTTGCTGGTCCTCAGGCCTGCAGCCAGGCTGGGCACACGGGTCTTCAGGTATTGAAGTTGGGGGGTCAGGAGGCAGTCTGTGTGCCTGAGTGAACCCAGAGCAGAGTGAGAGGAGGCCCCATGGGTGATGAAACGATGGGCAAACTGAACCTGTCTCTGATGCAGAGCCAATCGGTCCTGCCTTTATTCTGCTCCCACCTGTCACCCCCCCCAACCTGGCACCTGTAGCCCCATCAAGTAATTTTCCCAAAGACATTTTCTTTTCCCCAAAGGAATCAGATGCTAAAAGTTATATTTTCATATATGTATATATATTTTCTCTTTTTTTAAGATTTTATTCATTTTTAGAGAGGGGAAGGGAGGGAGAAAGAGAGGGAAACATCAATGTGTGGTTGCCTCTTGTGTGCCCCCCACTGGGGACCTGGCCCTCAACCCAGACACGTGCCCTGACCAGGGACCAAACCAGTGACCCTTTGGTTCACAGGCCGGTACTCAGTCCACTGCGCCACCCCAGCCAGGGCAATGTATTTTTTTTTTTTCGATGTGTATTTTTCTGGAGAGAGTGTTCCTGCTTTTCAATTACTTCTCAAAGAGTTCCATGACTCAGAAAACAGGAGAGAAAAAAGGAAGGTAATGGGAGGGAGAAGGGGAGAGGGAGAGGGCCTCATCCACTAGAGCGGAAAGGAGGAGCACCCTGCCAGATGGAAGCTGGAGTCAGACCCTACAAGGCAGATCACATGCTGTTCCAACCAGAAGTGTCCTGAGAGGTTTTCAAACAGTGTCAGCCTCAGAACCTTATGTTCTAACAAAATCTTATAGGAAAACAGACAAAAGGAGGCAGGGAAGGCACCAAGACAGAGGGGAAGATTTAACCTTTGAAGATCTTAGAGAGGCCCTCCAGGAGATAAAATCCTTAGGACTCCTCAACGTACACTTTGCAAAATTCAAACAACTAGTCCAAACAACTAACTTTACAGATGGGGAAACTGAGGCCCACAAAGAAGTGCATTGCTCCAGCTGTCCAATGAGTTGTGACATCATCAGGATTAGCATGTGAGACTCCCACCTCCAGTGGCCGGGTCTGCACGCTTCTCTCTGCCTGGGAAATGTGAAAACCACATTTTCTGCCCCCAGATCTCAGAGTACGCAGTCCCTCCCCCAGCCCACACACAGGGGCCTGGCTCTAACCCTAGAAAACACCCCCCATTCTAGCCCTGTGGCTCTTCTGGCTTTTCTGAGCAGGACACTGGGGACCTCTTTCATCCAGGGCAGAGCTGTGGAGGAGGGGCCGGCTAACACCCCCTCACTCAGCGGGCACCGCATGTCCAGGCTGCATGTCCTCTGTCAGGGTCCGACGGGAAGCCAGTGTCAACCTGGGGCCGGGAACAAGGTCTGCTCAGGACAGAGTCCCAAGACATCTCACTTTACAGGGATGGAATTTCACAACTTGTATGTTTTAATTAAATTTTTATTTTTATGGAATTTTAGCTGAAGTTCCCCCAACCTTGCAGCTCACTCATTGTTATTTAAAAACTGTGACCAGATGAGAGAAAAAAAGAAAAAAAAGCTGTGCAGACAGCGAAAATGAGGCCACTTTTGAGAAACTACCTGACGGCACTGTGCCCTGGAAACCCACTCCCAGCCTTCGGCTGCCGGTTCCGCCCCCAGCACTTCACAGATCAGATTTTAAGTCTATAGCTTATTGCTTTCTGAGCCTCCTGGGGCTTATAGGATTATTCTGGATTTAATCCTTTAATAATTTTTCCTCCCTCCTGTCTGAGGCTTGGTTTTCCAGCTGAAAACAGCCTGGGCGAAACAGCCTTGCTTCTAGCCTTGATGGACTCCCCTCTCAGACAGCCGCCCACCGTCACTGCACGACAGCTAGGGGGGGAGAGCTGGGGAAAGCTGACCGCTGCTGGGACTGAGGGAGAGAAAACTTTAGGGGCCTGCTCCGAAGCTCTGGTGGAGAGAAGGAGGCAGCCTGCCAAGGCCTATGCCTGAAGCCCAGCATCCGTTTTCCTCTTTACTCCTCACAGTGGTGCTGGAAGTGAGGGTTATTCCCCCATTTTCCAGAACAAGAAACTGAGACTCAATGACGACAAAGAACTTAAGTGAACCCAGGTGGTAGGAAGCAGCCCAGGTTTCCAACTCGCCCACTGGACTCAGGAGGCCCTGCCCTCTGAACCACACCAGCTCCTGAGCAATGTTCCCCTCCACCCCAACCTTTTGCCCCTTTCAGCTGAGCGGGTGGCTAAACAAGGACACCCCTGGAATGTGGGGGGTAGCGTGGGAGAAAGCCCCTTGCTCAGCCAAGCAGCCCTGGCAGTTAACATGTGAGTGGTCCCCAGGCCGATTCCCTCACCAGCATGTACTCTGAGATGAGCAGGTGCAACCCAGTAGAAGGCACCTTGACTGAGTGCCCACCGCCACCCGGGCCGAGGACAGAGGTAGAGGAACGAATGAGACTTCCCACCTGGGGCAGGGACCAAACCCATGCAAACTAACTAACATAAGAGGCTATGATGTTGCTACCATGTGGGGGCCCAGGGGAGCCAATGAGACTCTGATCTACACAGAGGTGGCCACATTTGGACTTGGCCTTGCATGGGTTAGTTGGGTATTGACCAGCAAAGAAGGAACAAAGGCAGTGCTGAGCAGAGGCAACAGCATGAGCAAAGGTATGGACATATAAAACTAACGGTGCATTTAAGGAACTATAGAAAATGCAGTTCTAAGTGTGGAAGGGGAAGGGGCAGCTACAGAGATGATTAAGACATAGAAGGTGTCCTAGTTTAGGGCAGGGGTGAGATCTGGCCTGACTATGCAGCTGGAGCAAAGGGTAACAGGAAAGGTGGTTGGGATTTTGACCTAGCTCCAGGGAAGGGACAGGGTCCCAGTACCCTTTCCTCATCTGGCACTCACAGGGTTCAGAAGGAGAAAATCAAGCTGAAACCCTGACTCCCCATTTCTACTTCTGGCATCTCTGGCTGGCAGCCGAATCATCGTCCTCCTGTTTCAGGTTTTCTGGGAGACCTCCAGGGAGAGGGGGTTGCTCCCATTCACCTTGATTGGCGTGATCCCCACTCATGACCCTGAGAGCCCCAGTAACTGGCCCTCCTGTCCAATAGTCCTTTGAAGACAGCAGCCAGGGCCTGGCTGTCTGCACGGACTGGCTCTGTCTGCTGCCCTCCTCCCCTCAGTTGAGCTCTGCAATCAGCAAGTCGGTTCTAGTCGCTTCTATAGCCACAGTTCATTCAATCAACAAGTCTCCAGTGGACCCCTTCACTGCACCATGCGCCATGCCCCGAGCTAAGCACTGAGATATAGAGATGAAAAAAACAGTCCCAGCCCTCTCGGTAGAAGGAAAGGACAAATGACTAGGTGATGGCAACCCAGCAGGAGAAGCCCTGTCAATGGAGGTGGTCACAGGAGGGAGTATGAGAGTAGCATCAGTATCTCCAGGGAGCTCGTTAGAAACACAAATCTGCAGGTCCTGCTTCAGACCTATTGATTGGGAAACTGGGGGAGGGCCTAGCCACCTTTGTTATACCAGATCCTCTAATTCTGATGCAGGCTCGTGTCTGGGAATCAGTGAGTTATAGGGATACAGAAGAGAGAGTATTACTTAGCCCTAAACGGAGTGATGGAGGTCTGCTGGAGGAATAAACTCCTACAGCAAATCTTCAAGCACAAGAGGCCAAATGAAGGGGTAAAGAGCCGTCCAGGTGGATAAAGCTGTATGAGCAAGAGCATGGGGAAGGAGGGGCTCTGGGTATTTTCAAAGAACTATGGGGGTGGTGGGTTGGCAGCCTAATGGCTGAAGATTAGGCTAGAGGAGCTGGGGAAAGACAAAAAAAATATTAAAGATTTCAGAATTTCTGATAGAAGGAAGGCAAGAGAGTTGAGGTGTGCGGTGGACCCCGTGAGGTAAAAGGCGGATCCAGAGCAGCCATGTCTGAGATAACTCCAAGGCCCTGGAAGCCTCCTGCCCCCCACACCTCGTCCCTGAAACCCCTTTGGTTAACCAAAACGTCATGACCTCATGTGTTATGGCTGCAAAGGCACAGGGGAGGCCAAATCCGGTGTTTGTATTGAAATTAATTGGGGGCTTCGCGGATGATGAAGGCTTTGAGGAATGCACAGGCCCCCAATGTGATCCCGCGCACAATGGTGTCACTTACGACCCCTGCGGGCCCCCAGCGGCTCACATCTGCACGTCCACAGCCATTCTTGATGAAATAATAATCACAGACATATAGGAATATTTTAAATCCAAAGCAGGTATCTACTGAGGGCTTGGGATGAAGAGGGCTCAGGGAAGCCACCCAGAGTTATTTTTAGCCTAGGAAATGGAGCCCCCATCTTACCAGGGCAGCCACTTGTCAATCAGGGAAATCCCACTGCTCACCCCCAGCCCTGATTTATGGTGATTCAGAGGGGAGATGCTGCCAGGAACAGGGCTGGGGCCAGGAAAATTTCATCTGTCTGGAATCCGACAGGAAAAAAGAGGCCTGGAAATTTCAGAGGAAGCTGGGATCTGCGCCGGTTACAGCGCCTCTGTTTGTGTGCGCTCAGCTGGCTCCTGTTAGCGGGTTAAGGGTCCGTTGAGGAAAAGCATCAGGCCGGGTTTTTCCATCAGTCCAGACCTTGAGCCTGGTCCCCAGGCAGTGGCTGCTCTTGTGACCCCTGACCCCAAACAACAGGAGCCTTCACCAGGTTTCCCTTGGCCCCCAGATCTGGGCCCTATCTTAAATCAACGTCTTTGTCTTTTTCTCTTTTCACTTACTTAAAAAAAAAAAAAAGAGAGAGAGAGCAAAATGATTCTATCTTTTTTTGTTGTTTGTTTAATCAGATTTTAGCACACTCAAAAAGCAAGGTTCAACATGAACACTAATTCATTCTATTTAGCTTGAATTTCCTTCCCCGGCGTGGCCCAGCTCTCTCAAAGTGGCCTTCTCATTTGCCCTCCCTGGCGCTGGGGGTCCAGGGACCCCTGCCCTCCAAACCCAATGCTATGAGCTCTAGAATGAAGCCGGGGATTAGGGTTCTGTTCAAAATCTTGCCGTTGACAAACTCTAAAGGGGCAGACAAGGTTATGTCTCCCATTCAAGCATTCACTCACTCAGAGCCCATTTTGTGCCAGTTCCCAGACCAAAGGTATGAGGATAGCGCAGGGTACGAGGGATATAGAACAGGCATGAGCCCTGGTTAGTGTGGCTCAGAGGGCTGAGCACCAGCCCGCAAACTAAAAGGTCACCGGTTTGGTTCCCAGTCAGGGCACATGCCTGGGTTGCAGGTCAGGTCCCCGACTGGAGACATGAGAGATGTTTCTCTCACACATCGATGTTTCTCTTTCTCTCTCCCTTCCCCTCTCTCTAAAAATAAATAAAATCTTTTCTTTAAATCTTCTTAAAAAATTAAACAATTAAAAATAAAACAGACATGACCCCTCCCCTCGAGTTGGGTTGGGGGCACGGCCCTGTAAATAGCTAGAGTGCAGAGGAACAAACAGGACAATCAAGGCAAACAGAGGAGAGTCGTGAAGCACAGAAGAGAAGTCCCTTGGGCTGGTTCAGAAGGTAGGCAAGAGGGGACAAGGCATCCAAAGATGTGTGCACAGACAAAGAAGCGGGAAAGAAAGGGGACATACACACACCACATCCCGAAGAGTCTGGTGTGCCTGGAGCTCAGAGAGGAACCGAGGGCTGGGGTGGCTCAGGAGGGGGATTTGTTTAGTGTTGGGCCTTAACTATGTCAGAGTGCTGGAAAGTTTATCTGGGAACACAGAGGTCAGGTGTGCATGTTGTGCAGGTGACTCTGGTGGCACTGTGGAAGCTGGGGTGCAAAGGGGTGAGGCTGGCCGCAGTGGGACCAATCAGAAGAGGAGACAGAGGCTGATATGGCAGGGCAGAGGGGATGGAAGGGAGAGCGGTGTTCAGAAGACATTCAGAATCCCGATTCTGTTACCCGCCTCCCCTATGTCAGGCGCAGTTCAGCAATGAAGTACCAATGAGCGAGGGGAGACTTGACTTCTGAAAGAAGCCAGAGCAAAACCTTATGCCACAGCCTGTGAAGGAAGGAAAGCTGCCTTGTACTGCCTGCTTGTGACCGTGCTCAGCAAGGGACCCAGGGACGTGAGGCCAGAGGCCTGGGCCTGCCTGTATCTCGGAACCCAGGGTTCTCAGCACACTGAGGGAAAGCCCTAAGGG
This sequence comes from Macrotus californicus, assembly GCA_007922815.1. Lineage (NCBI taxonomy): Eukaryota > Metazoa > Chordata > Mammalia > Chiroptera > Phyllostomidae > Macrotus > Macrotus californicus. The sequence continues at coordinate 27,358 of VMDR010001254.1, read as the reverse complement.
ACCAGTGAGGCACTTGCCTGGAGCACAAAATTTAAAGGGAATCCTCAAAACTCAGAAACCAAGAGAATATTTTAATGCAGTATTTTAAGTCAAAATGAATGTGAAAATTCACAATGAACGAAATGCAAAAATTTCAAAAAAGACAAGATTTCAACCTTTATTACTCGGTGCCCTGCCTCCACCTTACCTTAATCCCAGCCCTTCTTCCAATGAAACTTTATTTTAAAAAGCAGGCAGACAGCCCATAGGCTATAGTTTACTGCTTTTTTACAAAGACTGTGTTAGATTTTATTTCTCTTGATTACTGAGTTTTTTGGGTGCCCTGTTACATTTTGGGCCCGTGGAAGTGCCTCACTCCCCTCACCATGGGCCTGGGCCTGCCCCAGAGAGCCCCTTCCTGGAACACAAACCCCAGGGAGAAGACCCCTTGCCGGTAGAGAACCCGTCCACGCGAATCTGGCTCGACAACGCTCTGAGCATACAAGTGTTGAGGGTTCCACGTGATCAGCAACTCTGAACCGAGGGGCCCCACAGTTCCTGGTACCGTGTCACTTAGAAAACCTGATGGCACCATGCACCTGGGAAAGCTTGTGTGAGCTTTCTAAGCTCGGTTGCCTCACCTGAGAGGAGAGTGTTCAAGTGTTGGTTTTCGTTTCAAAGAAGTCCAACCCCAACCAGTACCTTTCCTACGCCTGCCTCACCAACACTCGGAACCCATATCCCGTCCCGGGCACCGTCTTGTGGAGATGGTAATAAACAACACATAAGAAACGTACTCCCAACCCCTACCCTCTACTGCCATTTATACCCACAGATTAGAAAGAGCTAGGCCCAAACACAGACCAAAGTCATTCATCCACTGTTTGTTCATTCACCCATTCCTTCAATAATAGACATCCATTGAATACCTGTACGTGCCAGATGCTGCCAGGCATTGGTGGAATCGGTTGCGCTCCTTGGCCTCAAGATCCTTAAAACCTAGTAGAGTCAGACAGACATAGAAAAATAAGTGCCATATGGAGTGATGTGTGCTCCTCTGACAAAGAAAAATGAGAATTAAGAGAGGGCAACTATTTAGGTGATAAGAGGGGAAGGTTTTGTAGAGCAGCGTCTTGAATTCCTTCTAAATAAAACTGTGCCACGCAGATGGACTAGCACCTTTTGGACAAGGTTCTTATCTTCGTTTTTTCAGACTGCTGTAACAAAAATACCATAGAGTGGGTAGCTTATAAACAACACAAATGTATGTCTTACATTTCTGGAGGCCGGGAAGTGCAAGATCAAGGTGTCAGCAGATTTGGTGTCTGGTGAGGACCCACTTCCTGATTCATAAATGGCTTTCACTACGTCCTTTTGTGGCAGAAGGGGCAAGGGAGCTCTCTGGGGTTTCATTTAAAAGGGTAGTAGTCTTTTTTTTTAAGATCTTATTTTCTTTTTAGAGAGAGGGGAAGGGAGGGAGAAAGAGAGAAAGAGAAACATCAATGTGTGGTTGCCTCTCCCACAGCCCCCACCAGGACCTGGCCTGCAACCCAGATATGTGCCCTGATCAGGAATTGAACCAACGACCTTTCAGTTTGCAAGCTGGTGCTCAGCCCACTGAACCACACCAGCCCGGGCAAAAGGGCACTAATCTTGTCTTGAGGGCACTGCCCTCATCACTCCCAAGGCCCCACCTCTAAACACCACCCAATTGGAGATTGGGATTTCAACATGAATTTTGAGGGGACACAGATATTGAGCCCATAGCCGACCTGTATGTTCTAAGGCAGAACATGAAAGAGGCAGCATGATTAGAAACCAGGAGAGGCATGGGTGGCTAGGCAAAGCATGCAGGAGAAGCAGTGGTGGGGGAAGAGGGTGGTAAAGTAAACTTGGCATAGACCGTGAAAAGCCTCGTATGCTGAGATAAAAATTTAGATTGCATTCTATTAGCAATAGGAAGCCATTGGAAGCTTTTAGGCAGAAAAGGGCATTTTCAGTCTGTTTTTAGAAAGAGAATGCTGGCAGACATGAAGAGGAGGGATTAAAGCTGGAAGTATCTGGAAATAGAAAAGTCAGTCAGGGTATTTTGTAATAATCCAAGGGAGAAATGATAAAGGCCTGAACCAGGACTATGTGGTGGGGATGGAAAGCAGGAATAGAGTTAAAGATATTTCTGATAAAAAGCTATACAATTTGGTGACTAGGTAGATGTGCAAGGTGAGAGAGAGGGAAGAGTCCAAGCTGATGTCCAGGTTTCTGATTTGGGCATTTGTGCATCCAGCAAACAAAATAGGAAATACGGGAGGAGGGCCAAGTTGGGGAGCAGAGGATGTGCTCAGCTTTGACTTGACTCTGAGTGAATAGGAGATGTTCAGATGAAATGACCAGGGACAGGGACAAGTTTAGACAGGAGATATTGCTTTGTAAACAATATGGGCTCAGATGAGCTGAGCCAGAGAGAGGGTTTAGAGGGAGAAGAGAGCTGGAGATGAGAGGTCGGCAGAGGAAGGGTGAAAAGAAATGAGGGAGACCAGGGGCCATTAAGGAGATCTGGGAGGGGGAAAGGCAGGAGTGATCTCAGGGGGACCAGGAAGGCTGATAAAGCAAAGGAGGAGAAAGGGTTCCATGCAGCAGAGCAGTAAGGACATGAAGACCAAAACCAAAGTGTAGTCTAAAGACAAGGAGGTCAGTGGTGATTTTTAGTTAAGAGTGACTTCAGCATCAACCAAAATCTGCCTCTCCTTTAAGCCATGGACTACCACATCTGTTTCCATGGAATGGTGGGAAGAGGGTTAGGAATTCATGGGAGGTGAGGAAGTGGTCAGCTCCTTCAAGAAGGTCTGGGAATGGAGAGAGAAGGTGGCACATGGGGTCCAGAGTTAGTGAGAAAATGAGTAGATCTAATAAAAAGAGAGAAACTTGAATAAGGATTTAGGATGAAGAGGAGAAGCAATATAGAGAGAGAAGTGATACCCCGACTGGGCTGCGTAGGAGCCCCATGCTCAGGCCCAACCCCAGAGGCCCTTGATCAACGGGTTGTTTCAAACACTCATTTTCCCAGGGAATGCTTAGGTTCCCCAACCTGACCCCCAAAACTTATGTCACCCATAACCCTCCAGAAATATAGTATAAGTTATGCATGAGAAACACACTTCTTGACCCAGCTCAGAGCTCTGCAGAATATCTCACCGTCTGAAGGATGCTGGGAGGAGGGAACGGAGCGACCAGGAATCAGCAAGATGAACCTATAATCTGGTCTGGCTTATCCGTCTGAGCCACAGAGACCCACTTAAGTCACCGCAAGACAAGCAGACTTTGTGGCATGGATACATGTAGTCAGGGAACTAGAAGCAGGATGCAAATGGAAAAGCCACAGAGAAGGCAGCGGCATTCAGCCCCTGTCTTGTGGTGGCTCTGTTTCCTCTGGGCATCTGTTCCATTGTCTCCTCTCTGCTTCCTCCACTCTATTTCTGAAGCTTCCTTCTAACTCCGGTTTGCATGAGGCGTTGGTTTTTTATCCTCGACCTCACGGAATCCCCACCAGCTGCTCGCCCAGCTGCTCCATGCCTAGCTTCTGTCTCCCAGCTGAGATTCAAACAGGGATCTGATTGACCCAGCCCCTGGTTCAGGTCCCTAGCCAGTTTGTAACTGCCTGTCTTTATGTGCCCACGCCTGCTCCAATCATTGGGAGCAGCAGTTGGGGACCCAGGGACCCAGAACACCTCCACTATTTACACTGGCACTTCCTACAGAGCCTGGCATGAGGGATGGGCAGACGAGCACCCCAAAGCCCATCTAGCACAATAAACCTGTGCTCTCTAAAGCAGCTGATATGGTTTGAACTGGAGGAATGACTGGGGGTGGGAAATGATGAGACTTCAAACCATCATTCAAGGGTTTTTAAGGCAGTGACCAAGTACTATGAGCCTGTGGGGTTATCACGTACGGACCAGGAAGTGGACTTGCAGTAGATAATTATGAAGGAGATGGTGGCGAGTGCCCGTGCTCCCTATACACCCAGAGATGAGAGGAGTCGCCCCCTTCATGCCCTGGGGTCTGTGGGGTCGGGGGAACCCTGTGCCCAATGCGCTCCTGCCTGCTGACCTGGTGCCAACCTTCTTCAGGCCTCTTTCCTTCCAATAGTGAGAGGCCTTGGGAGACCTAGGGTGGAAGCCTGAGCGTGTGTTGTGGACCTCTGACCTCAGGCCCACCCAGCAGGATCTACTGTCCCCAGGGTGTGACGTTCACTTAGGCTTCTGTCCATCCTAGTCCCCTCTTCCCTTTCCTCCCAGCTCCACCCAAACCCTGACCAAAACACACAGCCTGCGGAGGGCCCTCCCAGAACTCACTGGCTATCCTTTCAAAAATGGGAAGGATTCCAAAGCCAGATTCCAAATACCTTCCCTCCCACATTCTCCCACAGCCCCACCAGCTTGGCCACCTCTTGGAGCAAAGAGAGTTGGGAACCAGAAGCACAAAAAGTGACTTCAGTGGACATTGGTCAGAGACCTGCGCACCAGGAGGGGTGCCGTTCGGTGGAGGGGGCTGAAAAACGGGGACCTTAACTGACCCATCGTCCCACCTGCATTCCGGCTTCTTTCTCCCCCAGCCCTTTGAGCCTGCGAAGCCTCAGCTACACAGGAAGACCTGTCTTCCCCCAAGCAGGTGGAATGTTCATCTCTGCTATTAACAGAACATCCGGTAACATTTTAATTAAAAATTTAACTCTAATTAGTCCACCAGCTGACCAGAAATATAAGCAAAGCCAAGACCGACTATGAAATTGCAAATAGATACATAGGCACAGGGAAAGATGGGGTGGGAGAACGAGACAAAAGCTGAGGACCGATACCCGGGGAATCAAGCAGATCTTCCTACGCACAGCTCAAACATCACGTCTCTGCTCTCAAGAGACCCCAGGCTACCACCCTGAGACCCCTAAACACATTCGCACACACCCTTTCCCACCCGTCCCTCTGCCGTCCCCAGCCTTACACGGGCCAACAATCACTGTTTCTTGTTCAGGTCAGCCCTGCAGTCAGCAGATTTTTTTCAACAGGAGACTGAAGTTCATCATGTACACAAGTCGTGTCTGACATCCGAGAAGATGCTATTTACATAGAACACCACTGATGAAAAATACATAGTATTTGTACTATAAGACACTAATAATAGAGTCCCAGGATGCAAACACAGAAGTTTGATTGTAAGTCTGCATTTCGTAGGTATTTGCTCTGCTCTGAAGAACTAGAGTGGAGGTAAACTTTGGTGGCCTAGTTCTCAAGTCAAATATCCCTGAGTCTCCCAGATAGGGCTCTGCCTCTGTAGCAGATACAATTTCTTCAGCACATGCACCGACTTCTGAGCCTTCCATTGCAGAGTTCTCCCCGGTTTCCTCTTCAGAATCATATGCCCACCTATCCGGTGATTCAAAACCACCCAGAGGTTCTCCTTCTGATCTCTCTGTGACGTCTGCCACGCACCGCACATTGTACATGTTCTGCTTCTTCTGCCAATGCTTTACCCTCCTTTTTCAGGCGGGCAATTTCATTGTCCTTTCGTTCAAGTTCTTTATGAAGTTTCACACTTTCTCTGCCCCTTCTTTCCAGGATTCTGTAACCATAAGATCAAAGGCTTCTTGGGTAATGCTTCCAAGATCTTTATTCTCAGTGTGTTCCGGGACAATCATAACTCCGGACCCAGAAGTCTTAGATGTTAACTGGTCATTCCAATGTTTCATCTTCGTCACACCTTTGCCAACTTATTTTCTCTTCCCACGAGAGATCCAGCTGTGGACGGTTGGATCGTCTTCAGACGTCTTCTTGGGACAGGACTACCCTTGACAGGCAGGCCCTTGGGTCCCTTCTTGTTTCTGCCTCATTCCAGGATTCACTGTGCACCGCGACCCCACGGAGTCGGCAGGTGAAGCGTGAAGCAGCTGGTCCGGCAGCTTATACCTCCTGCCCTCCGTGCTCACTCGCTGGAGGGGGGATCTGCCCAGCCCCGGCAGCTGCGCCTTGCACAAGACCCCCAGGCCATCCGCGCCCATCCACACCAGCCCAGTCAGCAGGTTTTAATGTTGTGATTCCAGAAGATAACCTGAGACTGTCCTTCACTCCCCACAGGCACGCAGCAGGGTGCAGAAGGGCCCGAGAAGCCACAAGAAACAAACATTGACATTCATTTGCTGAAATATTTGGCAGGAAGAACTTTTGCTCTCACATAAAATCAACCCAGAGAGATTATGAGAAAGAAGGCATCACTTGCACACGTTTTAAAATAAAACACCACGCTCAGAACCATGTGGGCCAACTACCACGTGGTATCCAGGATTAGACCCTGGAGCAGAAAAGGGACATTAATGGGAAAAACCGGTGGAGCACAGATGAAGCCTGGAGGTTAACTACTAGTAAGGCACAGTGTTCATTTCTCAGTGTTAACAAAAGTGCTTCGGCTGCTATACAAGACGGTAACGTGAGGGGAAACTGGGTAAAGGGTATACAGGAACTTGTACTATCGTTGCAACTTTTCTATAAATATATAATTATTCCAAAATAACAAGTTCATTTTAAAAAAAATCATGCGGCTGCTTCTGGCTTCCTGGCTGCCCTCCCCACCCCACCACTCCCAGGCAGCACAAGTGCACAATTGTGCCGTCAGGGCTCCCTGGGTGGCAGTCGCTGAGAAGACCCCAGGGATGGGCTGGGGCCAGTGACAGGATGTGTGGTCACGGCTGGACTGAGCCAGCTCCAACTCCGGGGAGTCAGTCTGCGGAGCCACAGACAGGCCAGAGCCCTGGACATCCAGATCACTCCAGATCTCCAGGTCATTTGCTCATTTCGTAAGTGTTTAAAATCACAGCCTGTGTCAGGCACTGTGCTAGGCCGCTGTGAGAACAGGAATGCTGAGGAAGAGGGTTGCCGGTGCAAGGATGGATACGACCCAGAGAAACACAGTCTGCTCCCTGAAGGAAGCAGACAGGGAAATAGGTGTGCTCCCCACACAGTGACAATACCCGGCAGTGACTAGACCGCAGGGATGTGCGCAAAGCCTGCTGGGGTGATCCCAGAAGGCTTCACAGAGGAGGTGATATAAGCTCCAGGAACTGTAGCCATGCTGCTCCCTGTGACTCAAAGATAACCAGTTAGAAGGAGGAGCCAAGAAGGGGACATTGCTCTCGCAAATATCAAGTGCTGTACGCATCATCCAATCAGCAGCAGCAGCCGTAGCATCACCACCATCAGACTCTGATGGCCCAGGGGGAGGCCCAGGCCCTGAAGGGGGCCACTGGTGAGAAGGGAACAGGCATGGAGGAGGCCATTCCTACAGCTAGCTGGGCCACTTCTGCACGGTGTTGACACAGCTGGGAAGAAAGTCTTCCTCGGCCTCATTAATCACTTCTGCACAGGAGCTCTGAGGGAGGGGCACCCCAGGGGCCCTGGGCTAGTTCTCACCGGGGTTCCTGAGGGTGACAGGAGGGGGGGCTGGCCTCAAGCCTAGAGCCAGGGGAAGGTCTGGAGAGGCCAGAATGGCATGGAATGAGGCTGCCAAGCCCCAGGGACCCCTAGATCAGGGGATTTCCCAGCCAGGATGTTTGTCCACAGAGCAGCAACCTTCCTGCCCGAGGTTAAAACCACTTCCGGCCTGCGGCTGGTAACCCCCTCATAGGCAGTTCCCAGGAGACACATTTTTTCTTTGTTGGCCAAGCCAGTGGCAGCTGCTGGCCATGCGGTTCCAGACCCTCCCTCCCCAAACCCTGCCCAGGCTGCACGTGAGCGCACGTGTGTGTGTGTGTGTGTGTGTGTGTGTGTGTGTGTGTGTGTCACCTGAAGCATTGAGGATCACCAGCCTCTGCTGAGAGCAGAGGGAAGATCCATTCAAACCAGAGGACTGCTCTGAACGCAACGAGGGAGAGGGTGGGGAACCAGCACAACAGTTTCTTCATCCATCATTTGTGATTCATTCCACAAACACCGAGCACCTGCTCTGTGCCTGGCCCTGTTCTCCATGCCTGGGAGACAGCACAGAGCAGAGAGAGGAGATCCTGCTTTTCCGCAGCTCACCTTCTAGACCGAGAGGCAGAGAACAGAAAGCAGTGTGTTCACCAGAGTAGCCAGGAAGGCCAATGCCCTGAGTTCAGACCCACTGTCCAGAAGGGCTTTCCCTGGGCATCCCCTTCCTCTCTCCCGGCTTTCACCGAAGCCCCTCCCCAGTCTGAAGGCAGAGGCCTGAGGCTGGGCCAGCAGCTAGCTGGAGGACAGGACACCTGAGTTGTCTGGAGCCCTCGTCCGCTCAGCAGGAGAAATAAGGAAGGCAGCTCCTGGCATCCCCCCCTCAGTTTAATCTGAAATCCACTAGATGAACAGGCAGCTGAGTGGGCCAGGGCGTGGGGACGGGGTGGGGGCGGGGACAGAGGGTAGGGGATGGGGAGGGGGATGGGACAGTGAGGGGGTGGTCTCCTCCTCTCTTCACTGCCCTGGGGAGCCAACAGGTGTGTGCCCTCTGCCTCTCTTTCTCTCCTTTCCCCTTTCTCTTTCCCTCCCACATTTTTCCATTCTTTCTCCTTTCTGCCTTCTCCTCCCCTCCCTCCCCATCCCCTGTTCTCTCGCCTCCTCCCCCCTCCCCTTCTTCCTGTCTTACGTTTGCCTGCCCAGGAATCAGACCCCAGACAGTACCTAGGAAGTCTGCGGCCTTGCCTAATAGAACCATAATAGTCCTTGGGGAGGCGCGATAATGACATCCTCCTTAAATAAAAGGACTTAATGGAGATTTCCCAAATTTGAAAACCACATTTCCACTAGCAACCTATTCAGCAAGTGACTACTCTGCAAAGAAGCCTGTGGGAAGCTGCAGGGGGGAGGTGGGGGAGGAGAGAAAGAGTATGCAAGGAACGTTGTGCTCGGGGACGTTCGGTGGCAGGACAAAGCCCCTGGTCCAAGGACCTAAAGGTGGGCCATCTTGGTCCTCCCTGCCCTACTGAGCCAGCTCAGAAAGAGCAGGAGCTCAGAATCTGGAAGTCCTGCGTGACTGTGGGTGAGTTACTTCACTGGCTGAGCCTCAGCTTCCTCAGCTGGGAGTTGGGTGTCACTCTCCTCTCCCGATATCCCAACGAGGGTCGGCCATCACCCCATGTGAAGCCGAAGCCAAAACAACTGCAGGTCAGGCCTTAAACAAACACAGTTAGACTGGGTGCTTCTAAACCAGAGCGAGGCCACCCACTCACCCTGGATTTAAGAAAATACCAGACTGTCACAGGGGGAGGAGGGGAGAAATGGCTTTCTCATTGCCTGTCACTAGGATACTAATTAACGGTAAGTGAGGTGTAGAATGTTAATTAAGATCTTGGGAAATCTATCGGCCTAAATTTATTTCAGGTAATCACATAAACCTTTTGGGGGCTCCTGAAAACAACCAAAGGCTCTCAAGCCCACCTAATTTCCGCCCCCTGCCCCACCCTGAGTGGAAGAATAGGAATGAGGACAACAAAGGCGTGTGGAATGAATGAGTCTGGTCAGGAGTCCTAGCTGGACTCTGATCCCCGCGCTGCCACTGACCTGCTCTGTGATGCTGGGGAAAGGGCTCCCCCTCTCTGGGCCTCCGTTTCCTGAGGTGTAGAACCATGGCATTCCGTGATCTTTAAGAGCATTACCATTCTAAAAATAATTTAAATTGGAAGTGAAATTCTTCTGACTTTGAGCCTCTCTGCAGTGCCTGGGAAGTGGTACGCTTGCCAACACTGCCCCCTTGTGACAGAAATACACAACTCCAGGCTGACTCCACAGAGCACCCTGAGGTCAAAGCCACCCACGCCAAGATGGGAAGGGTCTTTGCATCCCACCCACCCCACCCTCATCCCTCAACGGAGATCATTCTTTGCATTCTTACCAACAAGGGCTCTATTTCGAAACATCTTTGTCTTCACTTCATATCACAGGCCACTCACTGTTGCAAATACAACCCTGTCTTGGAAGGGGAAAGTACCACTTCCAAGCTCCTATTCTTTGCCAATTCCTGTGGTAAATGTGTTAGACACATTGTCTTGTTCGATCCTGAAAACGACTCTGCGAGGAAGACATAATTGGCCTTCATTTTACAGAAGAAGATTCTGGGGCTCAGAGAGGTGATGTGACTTGCCCAAAGTCACACAGGTAGAAAGAGATTAGCCCGAAACGCAGAGCTCGGTGGACTCCAGAGCTCAGGCTTTTCCTCCTTGGGAATGAGTGGTTGATTTTTCTCAGCTGTCTCAGGCCCCGTTTCCACAGGCCTCTTAAGTTGGCAGGGGGGTGGGGCGGTCACTGAGTTGAAGGAGAAGGGAAAGAAGTCTCTAGGCAATGGCTCTGCCCTGCTCCTGGGGTGGGAGTAGATGGACCCTCACTCAAGGCTTGTGGCTCACCAGGCAGACTTGGGACACATCAGAAGCTTTCAAAATGTTCCCCGAAATACGAAAGAGACACCTTCAGATCCTGAAGAGGGCATGAACCCATAATTCAGAGAAACCAGGAACTCGACTCGTGTGTCTGTGACATGTTTGCCAGTTTATTGTCACCACCCGTGGGAGCCTCCCCAGCACCTCCCAGAGGCCGTGACCAACCTGAGGTGGGGAATGAAGACGGAGACCCAGGCGGTTCTCTTACACTCAGGAAAAGCGATTCTCTTCCTGATGCATTCCTGTGCCTTGGGAACACGACACTGCACAAAGTACATTTTCGTAGAGCTGCTGATCAGTTACCTGCTCAGACACATTAGGATGCAATCCCCAGCAAACGTAACCACCGCCACACCACAATGACTGACACCCTGCAGCCAGGTGAGCCTCATCAGGAGAGACACAAGCAGACACTTTGAGGACAACCTTTGCTCCTAGTCTGGGGATTCTGTCTGTAATTGTCTCTTCCGGTAACACTGTGGCTCTATGACCCTACTTCTTCCAAAAGAAGACTATACAAAAAGTTTAAACAATAGCAATAACAGTAATAATAACATACAGAGGATGCATGTCGTCACTGGACATGGAGTTGACCAGCAAAAGGCTCTGTCTAAAGACAAAGGAGAGGAGGCAGAGAACAGCCAAGGCCTGACTCCAGGCCTCCACTCTGGGCCAGCCGGTGCCAGCTCACCCCAATCTACATTAACATGTCCCCCTTTAAACTGTAACACTTTCACATGTATTCATGATACATCAGCACATCCAAACGTCCCTTATCTAAGGCATTGTAGCTGTTGAACATAATATGAGGGTGACATCCTTGACCAGCCCGGCAGAGACACGCACACACAGAGATGATGAGAGCAGCTTGGCCCTGGTGGTGACGACAGTGTGGGGCCAGGACCTGGGGCGAGCTGTGCGGCACCCCCAGGCCCAGCACACACATTTGGAGAGTTTCCCTCCTGCCCAAACGCACCCATATTTTCCCGGGTTCAACACAGCTTTACCCTGAAACCCGCCAGCCCACCACAGTGGCCCTGGCCCCCGTTCTCCTTAATCACAGGGAGCTTGAGGAGTTGCTGAAGCGGTGTGCAGGCCAGGCCAGTTTCTTGGGGACAGCTTTTGGTTCCTCGTGAACTCCAGAAGAGTGACTCCCTGCTGAATGGCAGGGTGATGTGCGAAGGCCTGGCGGGGTTTGAAGCACTGCCCTCTGGCTCCCACACCCAGGTCAGGGCGCTCTTGTAATTAAAGGAGAAGAGCCTCCCAGCTCCTTTCTTTGTGGTCCAGGGAGGCATCATCTCTAAAGGCAGCACCCACACAGAGCCTCAGACCTGCTGGCCAGCTAGCAGGGAACACACGCACCCAATGGGCCAGGCTTGAAAGGACAAGCAGAGTGGGGCTCAGCGCAGCAGGGGGAAGCTCAGCACAGCAGGGGCTCCTGCACACTGTTTGGGAAGATGGGCACAGCAGGGCGGCAGGGGCTGCTGTCTCTGCTGCCACTGCCACCTGAGCTGGGGCTGGGCGACTCTGGTCTTCAGAGGGTTAAAAACCCTCTCACTCCGTGGCTCAGTTCCAAAGGGTCTCCGTTAACACCAGAGGTCTCCTGATATCTCACTCACTTTAATAGATTTTTCCCATTGACGTTTCAGTTTATTGACTATCATTTCCTTTTCTACAGGGGAGCTATTTTCTGGGTCACTGATCCAACCAACTTAAAAGGGGTTGCATCGATTGGGTTTTATCGGTGGCAACTTGCACAGAGATGAGCCGGCTTGCTCCTCCCGGCTAACAGCCCCCGTGTTTCCCCCTCCCAGCCCCCACCCACTCTGTTGACTTGTGGGAGAGACAAAGTTGGAGCACTTCGCTGGTGGGCTTTGTGGGGTGAGGGGGAACTTCTGGCTGCATTGCCTCCAGCCTTAGGGTAAAGGCCATTAAAACACACGCACACAGAGGAGTTCATGTCCGCACAAGTTGAGGAAAGATGGAAGCTAATCCAGAAAGTCACCCATTTATTGAATGAGCATTTACTGAGTACCTACTGTGTGGGACAATCGTAAATAATGCCTTAGTAAACTTTACAGCTTGCAAAACTCTCTTTTTTTAAGATTTTATTTGTTTATTTTTAGAGAGAGGAGAAGGGAGGGAGAAAGAGAGGGAGAGAAACATCAATGTGTACTTGCCTCTTGCGCACCCCCTACTGGGGACCTGGCCTCAGGCCAGGCATGTGCCCTGACTGGGAATCGAACTGGGGACCCTTTGGTTAGCAGACCAGCACTCAATGCACTGAGCCACATCAGCCAGGGCTGCAAAACTCTTTTGAACTTATTATCTCACTTGATGCTCACAACTCTGAGCCATAAGTAGGATTGATTATTATCCCTCCTTCAAGGATAAAGGACTGGAGACTACTAACAGGACCTGCCCTAAATCACCCAATCGGCTAGTGGAAAACTTAGACCTTCGATCATCTGACTCCAGAGTCTCCGTCCTCCTATGTGGAGAGCCCAGATACCAAGAGGTATAAGGCAAAGTTCATATTTAATGTAAGAATAAGGTTATTTATGCATGTGCAAAATCACGCTTTTGCCAAAGTGGAGCAGAACTGGAAAGGCTTCAGGAACCGTCTAATTCAATGCCACCACCACCACCTCCCCCCAACTTACCGGTGAGAAAAAGTGAGTCCCAGGGATGCCAAATCACATCCCAATTCATACAATGAATTCTTCCATTCTTTCATTCATTCTTTTTTTTTTGCGCCAGGTGGTACGTATGTGTTCTCACCGAAGCACGTACCTTTGAGCACAGAGCAATGCCCGCCGGTTGCCTGTGGGAACACTCGTGCACCTAGAGATAGCATCTGTCCAGGCTGCCTGTGACCCTTCTCCCTTCTGGGTCATGGATCTAACCCTTTCCCGTTCCAGCCCATGATCACAGGCAGAGCAACCCGTCTGCCAGGACCCCAAAGCATTAAGTCCCCCAACTTGGTCTTGGCCCGTATCAGAATGCCCCGCCTCTTCCACCATTCGCCCTCATTCCGTGCTGTTTTCGACTCGGGCAGACTTTGTCTGAAAGCACAGCGCTGCTACCCAGAGCCCTTCTGAAGTGCCAACTGTGAAAAATAAGAATTGACTTTAGCAGAGCAGCCGTGAGTTAGGGACAGGGAGCATGTGCTTTCCTGGGTGCGTATTTTCGTGGCGACTTCAGCACAAGAGGGGGGCATGGTGAGAGGCTGTGTACATGTCTGCAGCCAAGGCCTGTGATGGTCATCCTGTCTGTTCCCCTGCTTGTGTGCTCTTTCATTGGCTCAGGAAGCATCTCCTCCGTGGCGAGCATTGCCCTGGGATCCGGTGACTCATAGACAAATGAGACACAGACTCTACCCAGGAAGAACCTGTGGCCGAATGTGGGAGAACGGCCCATGTGTACAGAGAATCACAGCTGCGTGTGGTGAGCCTGCAGCCGAGACATTTGCAAGGGACAGGAGTCAGGAGAGCATGTCAGGAGAGCAGGACAAGTAAGGGGTCACCAGGTAGGCCAAGGGTGAAGGAGAACATTGCAGATAGTAGAGAGAAACATGCAGTGGCATGGTGTGCTCTCAGAACGAGAAGAGTCAAGTTCAAGGGAGGGAGGGAGAAGTAGACAGCACTGGATCGCAGTGCGAGGGGTCTGCTGCTGGGAGTAGAGGAGCTCAGTGGGCAGGGGGTCCAAGAGGGTGACATTGGGTGGAAAGACAGGAATGCCCTTTCTCAAATTCAGCCAAGATCCGCTGTTTTTCACAGAAAGGCCGGGAAGACAAGCCCTTATCCTTTGGGTCCAAGTGTGAGACTCCTTCCAGCGGAGAGAAGTCCTCTTGGAGCTCCCGCTGAACTCACCCTCTTCCAGCCTTCTTTATCCCTCCTTCCCCCCGCCTCTCTCTCCTGCAGGGTCCTTAATGCAAAGTCTGTGTTTCGCTCCCTGTAAACGAGAGAATTAAATCACCCGATTTAAATAAATTTCTTCTCCTAAGCGGAAAGCTTGGCACATGGCAGACAGAATTTCTGCAAACCCTCCAGACGCAAACAGAGCACCTGAGACCCACCCACATGAGCCACGGTTAGAAGGATCTGTCCGTTATCAGAACCCATTTTCTCTGCACAAATCAGCAGCAGTCAAGGGCCGCTCGTTTTAAAAACACAAATGGGCGGCTCCTGGGGGAGCAGCAGGCTGTGTGCCAGCCACTCGCGCCAGAGAGATGAGCCCCAGCACCTTCACATGTGGTCCACGCTACACTTGTGTGTACGTACGGGCCACTGTTAGGTCCCAAATCTCAACTCCAAAGAGAGAGGAGAGGCCCTGGCCAGAGAGAGCGGTCCCCATAGGCCAAAGTTGCAGGTTCAATCTCCAGTCTGGGTACATACAAGAGTCAACCAATATCCCTGGCTGGTGTGGCTCAGTGGATTGAGCAACGGCCTGTGAACCAAAGGGTTGCCAGTTCGATTCCCAGTCAGGGCATGTGCCTGGGTTGTGGGCCTGATAGATCCCCAGTTGGGGGTGAGCAAGGGGCAACTACACATTGATATTTCTCTTCCTCTCTTTCTCTCTCCCTTCCCCTCTCTCTAAAAATAAATAAGTAAAATCTTAAAAAAAAAAAAAGAATCAGCCAATAAATGCATCAATAAGTGGAATAACAAATCGATGTTTTCTGTCTTTCTCTCTCCCTTCCCCTCTCTCTCTAAAATAAATTTAAACTCAAAGGGAGAGGAGAGCTTCTGGGCCCTGTGTAAGGTAGTGCTCACACACTCACACACACACCGGCATCTCAGAGCCACTCACAATCAGACTCCCTTGTTTGTTCATACACACACCACACACATACATTATAGACCCTCACAATCACACCCATGCATAGGCATTCACACACGCACACCACGTAACACATATACTCACATACACACTCATACACAACCACAACCACTTGTACATACACACACCTCACACCACACACACAATCACTCATAAATATACCCACTCACACGTACACAAACATCTAACACCCTCACGCACATCCCACTCACGCATTCAAACATCATCACACCCACTCACACACATATGCTCACGTACTTTCCGTGCTCCAGAGAAGCAAGACCAGCACCTTGATGTTAAGGTGAGAGACGGGTCTGGGCCGGCAAACTGTCTCGTCCGCATGGCCTTGGCAATCTTGTTCTTTGCTGCCCAGCAGAGCAATGGGGCTTGGGCGGTGTCGCGTTGTTTCCACAACTCGACTCACCAAAAGTTCCTTGTTTTGCCCAAGGGCCTTTGCAGCTAATCTATGTGCAGTTTATGGAGTAGAACATCTACACAGAAACGCGCCCAGATCGTAAGTGTGGGTTCGATGCCTTTTCACAAAGATCACTCTTAGATCAAGAGGCAGAAAACACTTCCTGAACCCCAGAGGCCCCGAGTTTCTCCTTCCTGCGGTAGCCACTCTCCTGGCTTCCAATGGCATAGATGAGCTTTGCCTGGTTTTGAACTTCACATAAATGTAATCAGAAGTTCACTCTGACACCCCACAATAACCCCCACATCAAGCACTTCATCCCATTGACACCGCAAGACAAAAGAAGACCAGGAGACAACGGTGTGGAGCAGCGGGGCAGGGGAGGGCACTGGAGAGTAAAAACGCACGCCACAGATACAAGAGGCTCTCTGACCCACCAGGTGAAATGAGCCACCCCGAGAGAAGACACATGTCTTGCTGCAAGATGTGAGCCCTGGGGACAGGGGCGTGAGGTACAACCTGACCCTTCTCATTTGGGGCATTTTTTAAAAAGATTTTTCATTTATTTATTGTTTAGAGAAAGGGGAAAGGAGAGAGAAAGAGAGGGAGAGAAACAGCAATGTATGGTTGCCTTTTGTGCACCCCCGACTGGGGACCTGGCCCACAACCCAGGCACATGTCCTGACTGGGAATTGAACCAGTGACCCTTTGGTTCGCAGGCCAGTGCTCAGTCCACCAAGCCACACCAACCAGAGCTCATTTAGGGCACTTTTCAAAGTGGATTAAAACCACCACACTGAACACAGACTCGGGAGACTCCCAGCTCTTCCACTAACTCCCTGGTGGCCCTGGGAAAGCCATTTTGCCTCTCCGAGCCTCTGCTTTCTCACCTGTACAGTGGGCACGAGAGTGATACCATTGTTACATTTTCTTGAGCACTCACTGCGTGGCAAGCATGGCTCCAAATCACTTAATCCTCTAGCCAGGGGTCAGCAATCTATAGCCCTTGGGCCAGTCCAGACCCTCACCCCTGTTTGTGTATACCTTGCAAACTGTGAGTCATTTTATATTTATATTCATATATTTTTTAAAGATTTTACTTATTTATTTTTAGATAGAGGGGAAGGGAGGGAGAAAGAGAGAGAGAAACATCAATGTGTGGTTGCCTCTCACATAACCCCTATTGGGGACCTGGCCCTCAACCTAGGCATGTGCCCTGACTGGGAATCGAACAGGTAACCATTTGGTTTGCAGGCTGGCACTCCACCCACTGAGCCAAACCAGCCAGGGCACTTTTATATTTTTAAACAGTTTGGGGGAAAAAAAGACTTTGTGACATGGAAATTATGATATTCAAATTTCAGTGTTCGTAAATAAAGTTTTTTTGGAAAACAGCCATGCACATTCATTTACATCATGACTGCTTCCAGAGTAGCTGTGACAAAGACCTGATGGGCCACGAAGCTGAAAACATTTGTTATCTGACTCTTCATGTTAAAAGTTAAAAGCGAACAGAAAGGTCGCAGCCTTGATTCCCAGTCAGGGCACACACCTGGGCTGTGGGCCAGGTCCCCAGTGGGGGGACGTGTGAGAGGCAACCCATCAAACTTTCTCTCCACATTAATGTTTCTCTCCCTCTCTTTCTCCCTTCCTTCCCCTCTCTCTAAAAGTAAATAAATAAAATCTTTTTTAAAAAAAAGTTTGCTGCCCTGGCTGGTGTGGCTCAGTGAATCGAGTGCTGGCCTGCGAACCAGAGGGTTGCCGGTTCAATTCCCAGTCAGAGCACACGCCTGGGCTGTGGGCCAGGTCCCCAGTAGGGGGCATGCAAGAGGCAACCACACATTGATGTTTCTCTCCCTCTCTTTTTCCCTCCCTTTCTCTCTCCCTTCCCCGCTCTAAAATAAATAAATAAAATCTTTTAATAAACAAGTTTGCTGACCCCCACTCTAAACGACCCTTACTGCGGAAACTCTTTTTACCATCCCCATGTAACTGATAAGGGAGCTGAGGTCAGAGAGGTTAAGAAAGCTGCCAGGGGGCCCAGGAGTAGGAGGTCTGGGCTAAGCATAGGTGGCAGCTCCAGTCTCCCCACCCCAGGGAGCTGACCACTGCACACGAGGCCCCCCGGGAGGCAGGCCTGATGGCACAGCTTGGCACTGCAGAAAAAGAGACACAGGTGAGACAGGGGCCTCCTTTGCCTCTGGCCAGGAGTCAGCCCCTGAGTCTCCTCCACCCACCCCTCCAGTGAAAATACCCTCACACCCCACCCAAAGCACATCCAGCCCAAAGCCCTCCTGATTCATTAACGAGGGATTTTCTACAAACTTCTAACTCAGAGGCACAGGGTTGAGTTAACCAACACTCGGTTTACGGCCTGTTTACCATCCTTAGTCCTTGCAGGGCCCTGCTCTTGGTTTTTACTCATTCATTCATTCTCTCTTATCCTTGCCGCCTAAGTCCATGTGATTGCATTTATCTTTCTGTTTGCTGAGTTGTTGCAGAACGGGCGGTGGCATTTCACACACATGGTTTCTTATTTACATAAATGGCATTGTGTCACATCGCCTTGTTTCCTACCGTTTCTGCCCCTCGGCAGCGCTTTTCGCCCTGTGCTCTCCTGTTGCAGGATAACACGCTTACAGTAAAGTGTGTGATTGCGGTGTCCGAAGTGTAAACTCATTTTTTTTCCCACCTAGATCAGAATCTAGCACGTTTCCAGCGCCCCAGAAAGCTTCCCTTGGGCCTCTTCCCAGTCAATAAACCATCCCTCCCCCCTTCCTGTCAGAGCACTGTTCCAGCTTCTGTCTCCCCTCGTTACTTCAGCTTGTTCTTGAACTTCATCCCGATGAAATCCTATAGTGGGCCCTCGCTCATGTCTTGCGTCCCTCAGTCCCTCACTCACCGTGTCTGAGAGATCCCTGATTGTGGATTCAGCACTTTGCCTTTTTTTTTTTTCCTGCTAGGGAGCACCCAGTGTTTAAGATCTAGCCATGTCACACCTGAAACTAATACAAAATGATATTGAATGTAAACTGTCATTGAACATTTTTTTAATTAAAAAAAATAATATGGAAAACATATGTAGCCACGTGGCTCTGTGTGCATCCAGTCCGCTGCTTCTCGCAGCTGCTATGTGGCATAGCCACCCGATTTTACCTTCCACTCTCCCAGTGAGGGACACTTAGGGTGCCTCAGCGATCACCCTCACCCATGTCCCCTTATAGAGCTGTGTGAACATTTCCTTGGATGAATATTTAGGAGCGGAATTGCTAGGAAAACGGCTGGATGGGGGTCGGAAACGGACAATTTTCTACCAAAGCAGAAGGCGCCTGGAGGAGAGCCATTCTCTTGATCCTTCCCTGATCCTGTTCTCCCCTCCCCCCTCCAGGAAAACCTTTCAGCTCCTCCTCCATGTCCTCTTGCAGGACCCAGCTAAGCACCTCGCTTCCTGAGTGTCGCTGCCTCCGCGGCAGCCCGCTCCATCCTGCTGCATTATAACAAGACGAGAATCAATGAACTGCTAACTCTATTGCAATAAAGGAGCGAGCCCAACCTTATATAATTCTTTTTAATTGTTTTCTCACATTACAAGGGTTTTTTTTTTTTTTTTTGCTAAACTTATTCCACCATAAGTTATGTCGTTTAATTTCTCAAAGTGCTAATAATTTAATTGCTTCCTTCCTGCGCACAAAGTGCCTGTACAGCCCTCCCTTCCCGGCGCGGAGATTATAAAACGGAGTTGGCAGGAATACCTAAGAGGGGAGTCTTTTTGGCGGCAGGATTTGATGGGAAGCCGCTTTCTCAGAAGTCAGTGCGTGGGGCTGGGAACCTGGCTCAGGACTTCAAAAGGCTGTGGGGCACCGGCCAAGCCTGCCGCTGTAGGGGGGTTGTGATAATCACGGGGTGAGAGGGAGGGAAGGACCTGAGGTTAGAGGGGCTGGATGAGGTTAGGGAGCACAGAACATGGAGTCCCTGCATGTCCCCGTCCTGGAAGGCTGTCAGGGGGGGCTGGGATCCATCTGAAACAGGAGGCCTTTAGATCACACTCCAAAGTTCCTGAGAGTCAGGACTCAGGTGCTGACAGGAACCGAGGGCAGGGTGGGGCGGTGGCAGCTGATAACAAGAACTAATACATTTATTGAACCCTTACTGACACTATGCTCTGCACCCCCATCTCTCTGAGGTAGGTACTGTTATCACTGCTATTTCACCGACGAGGAAACTGAGGCAAAGAGAGGTTAACTTGCTTGAGTCCCCATGGCTTGCTGGTGGCAGAGCAAGAAGAGTTGGTCTCTGGAGCCCACGCTTTTTTTTTTTTTTTTTTAAGATTTTATTTATTTTTAGAGAGAGGGGATGGGAAGGAGAAAGAGAAGGAGAGAAACATGTGTGAGAGAAACATCAATCGGTTGCCCCTCACACACCCTCAGCTGGGGACCTAGCCCGCAACCGAGGCACGTGCCCTGACTAGGAATCAAACCGGCGACCTTCCGGTTCATAGGCTGTTGCTCGATCCACTGAGCCACACCACCCAGAGCCAGAGCCCATGCTTTTATCTGCCACTCGGTAACCCCTCTGCCATCTGTGTGGGTTGAATGATGGCATCATGTCTTATGTGGCAAGACGGGGGAAGGTATAGGCCTGGGGACAGGATCAGGGATGAACTACTCTTTTTTTATGCAATTTTTTTTGTCACTTAAATCACAGTTTCCTCATATGGTCTGACAGGGGCAGGGGTGCAGGACAGGCTGCTGGACCATGGGTCACAATAGCAGGAAGGTTGGTAGCAGGACTTGTCAGACGCTTAGTCTGTCTGAGTGCCTATCACTTGACTCCCGGGGGAACGTCATGCAGCCCAATACACAGTGCTGGAGACGGAAGGGCCAAGGCAAGAACGCTGAAGGGCAGCGCGGACAGATCTCAAATCAGGTGGGACAACGAAGATGTGCCTACCCCAACCCCTGCCTGGCCTTTCAAAGGGCCGAAAGGGAAGGCGCAGCTCTGGGCTTTTGCCATGACTCGGTGCTCACAAGGACCGGGTGACGTTCACGGACAGGAGCTTGGGAGGAGGCATCCTGGCCGATCATATGGCGACATCCCCAGCACAGGTCAGACCCCGGACCTCGGGGCTCAGATGTGGCACTTTGCACAACACAGGCCCCGGGTGGATCTGGGGGTATGGGTCCTGGCGGCCCTGGGCTCTGAGGCTCGCCCTCCGACCCGCTCCCAGCCTGGGACAAGCAGTGTCACGCACCTACCTTCTGTACCTGGTACCTGGCTGTGTGAGGCCAGCCACCAGGGATGAACTACTCCTGAAGATTTCAAGCCAGTGCCTTTCCGACTTCCCTCCCTCTGCCCAAGGTCTAATGTGTCAGAACCGCCCCACACCCCTCCCCTGACTCCCCATAACCCAAGCTCCTGAATACACCCTCCAAAGAGTCCACGCTCCCCAGACCCACCCTCAACACCCAAACTCACCACCTCGCTGGAACACTGTTTCCTTTGGGGCTTCTACACCTTGGCAAATGCTACTTCTTGAACCTAAAACCTTTTTTCCCTCCCCCACGGATGAAATCTCACTCATCCTAACAAGCCCCCTCCATCAGGGCTTCCTCCTGACTTGTGCAAGCAGAACCCCCCTCTCAAATCCCCCCAGACACTCAGCGCACACCTCTCCGAGAGGGCGACCTGCTCTCCTGAGATTACTCAGCTGTCTCCCCTTACCACTCACGAACTCTGTGACTTTGGGAAAGTTGCTTAACTTCTCTGAACCCCACGTGTGTGTGATGTGCAATAAGGGAGTAATACATGGTACGTGCTGAGAGATGTGCTGTTATTTTTGGCTGCCATCGACTATGCATTCCTATCTCCTGGCACAGCGCCTGGCGTGGAATGCAATAAATGAATAAAATAACTAATTAATAAATTACCTTCCAACTCCTACCCCCGCCCCAGCTTCAAACAGAAATGTTGCCGTTTGCTCAAGTTTGAGACCCCACATGGGGCACCTACTGGCTGTTTCCATTAGCCTGGTATTTTCTCTGGAAGACAGGGCTCCCAGGGTCCCATGTAAATGAACACCTTGGCCCCACCTGCACTCCACCCCAGGCAGCAGGTAACAGAGGGCATCCTGAACCAGCAGCCACCAGGCCTAGAGCCTTGGCCAGGATGCCTTGCCTCCAGATGGGGAGAACACAAAGCTTTGTCACCAGAAGTCCCCTTCCTTTTCACTCCCCCCCTCTCCCCCGGCTCTGGTTCCTATCTCCATTATGTGGAAGCAGGAGTCCTCAGTTAGGACTCTCCACCTCCTGGCCCCGCTCTTTGGGATGCGGGTGTCTGGGACAGGCTTCAGGTCTCCAGTGTTCAGTCTGCTGAGTCCCCTGGTGCAACGGAAAAAACGCTGCACAGGCAGGCGATCAGAGCGATTCCTGCTCCAGCTGCCACTCCTGGCTGTGCAACCTTAGGCAGATCACTTAACCTCTCTGAGCCCCCAGGTTGTAATATGATAGTGTAGAGAGATGTGAGACTCAGCATTGGGACAGCTGCCTGCTCTGGGAGAGCCGAGAGCAGAGAGGGGAGAGGGAGTACGGCAGGGTTAGGGCCAAATGCCTTTCAGGCCTCCAGGTTTGAGATTCTGATGGGACCCAGGAAGGGGGGGTGGGGGGGCAGGATCAGAGCCACCACCATTACCCTGGCCGTGGAAAGGTGACTGACTTAGAGGACATGAGCAGACCCCTCCCACCAGGGAGACCCCTGGGACAAGGTACCATGAGCACGGCTCAGGGCTGCCCGGCTTCCTCCTTCAAATGCAGTCCATGGCTGGAATTGGGTTGGAGCAAAAAGCACAACTCACTCCCTAGCACTGTCCGAGAAGCTTTGTCACTCCTGGAGGGGGCCCAGTGGGGGACCCAAAGTCACCAAGGACCCCTCCCTCCTCCCACCCCAGAGAGCACACGGTCCTATCAGTGTGTTTCTGGAGTCTCTGTCCTGGGCAGAAAACAGAGAGGACACCCTGAACTCTAAGGGGCCCAGCACAGAAGGACCTCTAGGAATAGCCCCTGCCGAACAGGGCAGGCGGCTCAGAGCCTCTTCAGGCCAGAACGGGGGACATCCCCTCCAGGAGTGGCTCCCCCTGCCCTCGTGTGGATACGTACCTCACCCAGGTTGCCTTGGGTGCTAAACTTGAGTTACGAAATATGTTGTTATTTTTATACCATTACACTGCCACTCCCACCGTCCTCCCTGACTAGACAGGAAGCCCCTGGCAGGCAGAGGCCTGTTTCATACCTCCGTGGACAAACCCCTCCCCCACCACCCACTCAACTTCTCCCTTCATTCCCAAGTACTTATTGAGCACCGATGTGGGTGCCAGGGACCCAGGTTGGATGCCTGAGGCTCATTTTTGGAGGGGGTATCTTCTGCTACATCTCTAACTGGGCCCCCAACTTGGGTCTCCCAGGTTCCTAAAGGTAAAATTTCCCCCACTCCATCCTGGAAGGGGCAGTGAGTCCAGCCTGATGAGGAGAAGCCGCAAGCTACATGCTTATAAAGTTCCCTCTTTCCCCTTCCTCTGGTGCAACAGCCCCGTGGAAAATTCACAGGCAGGACCTGGAATCTCAGTCAGAGAGCAAGCCCAGGCTTCCCCAGGGGAATCCCAACACCCAGACCAGGCCTGGGCCCTCGGAAATTCATTCAAGGCTACTGGTCTGTGCAGGCCTGGGCAAGGTCAGGGCCAACAGGAGCCTCTCTTTCCCTCATACCGACCTGAAATTTCTCACTCAGCTTCATGGACAGTAAGCATAGACATCAGGCCTAAGGCCACGGAGCCGAGATTTCAAAAAGAAAATTCCAAGGCAAATATCTCAGGTTTGTTTAGTCTCCCCACAACCTCCTGCTGCGACACCCTGGAGTTTTCACCTGTCTGACCTGTGCTCCCCAACTCCTGCCTTCGGTCCTAATATGCTGAGATGTAGTTGGAGTGCAGGCCGGAGCCAACGCCGGCAGCATGGTGGCTGTGCCTGCCCTGGGATGTGCTGTCCCTTCTCACCCTGTGGACTCAGGTCCAGAGTCTGCGGTGACAGTCAGGGCTCTCCCCTGAGGGTTCTCGAACCTCCTTCTCCGTCTCACTCAGGAGTCAGGCTGTAGGAGGGTGAGAGCTCCGTGTGTTTGGAGCCCCTTTTTCTCTTTGTGCAGATCTCCCATCCCCCACCACCAGGGCCCCAGGAAGAAGCAGGCCACTGGAGCCTGATGGCCATGCCACATGGAAGCACACCCTAAAGTCCCTGCCTCTTTGTCACTTAACTCCACCCCACTTCCCAGCTCTCCTGACCAGCGGAGACACACCTCAGCCCCACCGGGGAAAGGGTTGCTGCTGGGAAGATGGGTCATGAGCCGCCTTTGCTGCTGACTTGCTCAGACATACTTGGCCCCTCCCTCAGGTTGCCTGACCTTCCGTACAGACTCCTGCTGCGTGCGAAGTAGGCCCTCCACCTCTGCTTTGGAGCCAGACTCGGCGGGCTCCTTCTGCAAAGGGCCAGAGAGTACGTTTGCAGGCTCCGTGAGTCATACCATCTCTCCTGCTGTTGAAGCGCAAAAACAACCATAGACGATATGTAAACAAAAAGCATGACTGTGTCCCAATAAAACTATTTATGAACACTAAAATTTGAATTCCTTATATTTTTCACGATATAAAAATTTTTTTTCAATCATCACAAAAGGTAAGAACCCTTGGTAGCTTACAGGCCACACAGAAACAGACCCTGGACCTGACTTGGCCCACAGGCCGTGGCTTCCAGAGCCTCGCTTTGGCAGGGTGTCCAAACTTTTGGTATCTCTGGGCCACACTGGAAGAAGAGGAGTTGTCTCAGGCCACACGTTAAATACATGGTGACACAGAATCATAAAATAACCTCATAATGTTTTATGTAAATTTACGATGCTGTGTTGGGCCACATTCACAGCCATCCTGAGCCGCATGTGGCCCGTGGGTCGCAGGTTGGACACCCCTGCTTTAAAGGCTCCAGTGCCTGCCCATCCGGAGAGCATCCCCTGGCCACAGACTCCGTTCCAGGGGCTGCACAAAGCAGCTGTCTTCCATTCAGCCCCAGCAGGCAGATTGCAAAGCCCTGACTGTTCCAGGGGGGAGGCTGGGTACCACATCGGGTCCAGAAACGGAGTGAGCCACCCAGCCTGCCCCCAGAGAATTTCTAATCCAGTGCCAGGTGGGGGACGGGGGAGATCAAAAATAAATCTGAGGAAGATTCTCATGCAAGGTCAAGGAAGAATGACCGAGAGACACCTTACCTTGTCCAGTGAATAAGTAAGTTCTATGTGACTGGCATTGAGAAAGTTGAAGGAGAGTAAGGAGCTCCCGGGGGAATAGGTGTATCAAGGAAGATTTCGGGGAAGGAATGGTACTAGCAACAGACTTGAAAGGAAAAGGATCTTCGGAACTAAAGCTGCCACCCGTAGTCTCTCTTCCTCCCGTGAAAGGGTGCCCTCTGGCTTTTGCACAAATCATTGAGGTTTTGTAGCTTCTCCTCACCCCTGCTCCCACAATCCCATGGCCAGATGACAGGTTCCACAGGTAGGGGTAGGAGCCTGACTCATTTCTGAGCCTCTGGGCCCCAAGAACAAGTTTTTGTCCCACGTATGTTTGGGGAAACGCTCGCTGAGACTGAACTGAAGTTGGGGTTAGGACCAAAGTGGACCAAGTAGACTCCCGGTAAGAACCGGATCATGGAGATGGCATCGCTTCCTGTCTTTATGTGGCTCCCCAGGCCCCAGAAAGACGTCCCATGGAACGTGCCAGCTGTCTTGGGCACAACCTTAGAGTCCCTCAGAGGGGAGTCCTCATTCTGAAAAAGTGACCGAGCCTCCTAACTTCTTGGAAATGAGAAGCGAGGACCATCGTGAGCTGTGCACACACACTAACTCTCGAAAGACACCTCCTGCCTTTTAACTAGACCCCCCCCCCCGACTTCTCTGCCAAAGAAGGTGAGGCCCCTTGTGCCTAGAGCTTAGACATCCAACAGCCACTGCGAACTAGACCCTGGGGGCCTCGAAGCCACCTCCCATAGAATCCAAACAGGCCACCCAACACCCGGTATATGACAGAGGCCACTGTCCCTACGCCAGCACACCCGAACCGTGGCTGAGCAGTTGTGGAGGGTTCCCCAAGACAGCAACACACAGAAGGAGGCCAGGGGGATAGCCAGCACAGGCTGTAAAGGGCTCCCCGCCCCCACAGGGGACCTGCTTTCTCCTCACCTAGCATCCACGCCTGACCCGTCTCCCTGAGAGGAGTTCTCAGTCGCTGGGACTCACTCAGCCCCTCCTGCCGTGGGTGCCTTCGACCCCGCAACTAGCCCAGCACTGCCCAGAAGACCTGACACCGCATCCAAACTTCAGCCCCACACACTGAGGGCGGGAGAGGCTGAAAGTGGATGGGGCGACGAGGTGAGGACGTGCAAGGGAAAGGGGCTGGCCACAGAGGCCTGCGTGTGTGCGCACACTCGTGCACAGAGAGAGATTTAAAGAGGCGTGTTTCTGATGCACGGCACTGACAACGCAGTATCTCTAGTGCCCTCGCTCCTACAAGGTGATGAAAGCAAGAACCAAGGGAGGTCCTATTGTCCCCACTGCACAGAGGAGGAAACAGAGGCTCATCCTGATCACAAAGTTACTCAGAGGCACAAGCAGGACCTGGACGTGGGCCTGTCTCTCAAAACCCATGCCATCAGGCTCCGTCAGACTCAGGCCTCCACCTAAGTAGAGGCACCAATTGAAAAAAAACAAAAACACTTTGGTAAACGGTCATCAGGATGAAAATCCTGTCTGGACTCCCTCTCATGTATTCAATGGTTTATATTGTTTTTATTTTTAATTGTATGTATGGGAGGTGAGGGAGTGGAGACAACCATCCTAACACACAGAGAACAACTTCCAGAGGTCCCAGCCCAGCTGCACAAATTGTTCTTGACCTACACGTTCTGGGTTATGCGAGGCACTGTCAGGACGAAGTTCCCTTGGCTCTCGGTCTGTTCGCGCCACAGAGCTCGTAGTTCCGCGCCGTTTGTGTGAACAAAGGAGAAGGGACTGATGTATGTGTGTGAGATCTGTAACTGCGGCATGAATGTACACGGTCTATGTCACGAGGAACGCACACGACTTTGAATGTCTTGGCTGCCTCTAGGAAGTTAAAACAAAACCAGAGATCATTAAACAGCGTCTGAGTTTCAGACCATGTGGCTGTCAGGGCTGCTCAAGATGTTCACCTTTTTCAAATCAAGAAACGTTTCACAACATTCGCAACTTTGTTTTCGGCAAAAGCAACATAAAATGTGAATTCCATGGCTTCTGTTATGCAGACATAGCTGGGAAAGAAAGGCAAAGGCCTGGCTTCCACCTTGCAGAGAGGTGGAGAAAAATACAGAACCAAATGCAATTTAAAATCTCTCCAAGTGAGATCCACACAGAGTAAGAATTCAGCCTGGGAAGCCACACAGGGTCAGAGGGAGAGAACTGGGTAGAGAAGTAACTGGGTACCAAATGGGGAGGTGGTGGAAGGAGCCCTAGAGGCCAAGTCCTTCCCGACATGAGTTTGCACCGGCGTTGGGGGGAAAGGGGAGATATTGAAAGAGAAAGGAGCAGAGACAAGTTATTCCTGCCCTTGAGATACACCAGTGAGTTTA